>CAUYLG010060644.1:0-82383 GCA_963573385.1 Cacajao melanocephalus
AGGTGGGGCCTGGCTTTCATTTTCTTCCATAAAGGGAAAATTAAGGTCCAGAAAGTGAAAAGAACTGCGAAGAGTCCTATAGGCCAGTGGCGCACCTGCGCATGTGGCCTGCATTCCAGCAGCAGGAGAGGAGGCAGCACACGGGATATTCTTGCCTGGGGGCTCCCCAGGGCTCACTCAACCTCAGCACCCTCCTCCTTCCCTGTCAGCTCAGGGTCCTGCTAGCCATTCCCTGCCTCCTGGGATACCAGGCTTTCCAGTCCCTAGTTCTACCCTCTGGGGATCAACTAATCAGTGTTTCTCTTCTAAGAAAGTTACATTTTAACAGGCTTTCCAAAGAGGAGTTATCAAGATGTGAGTGTTGGTTCTTGAAAGTTACTGCATGTAATTGTCCTTTAGAGATTATGATTCAGTAGGTTGTGGCCTGACCCTCAAACCACCCCCCTTTTTTAAGATAGGGTTTTGCTCTGTCACCTGGGTTGGGGTGCAGCAGTGGTGCAATCATAGCTCACTGCAGCCTTGAACTCCTGGCCTCAGTCCTCCAGCCTCAACCTCGAGTAGCTGGGATTACAGGCACACACCACCTTGCCTATTTTATGTTTTGAAGATGATAGGTATGGGGTCTCCCTGTGTTGCCCAGGTTGGTCTCAAACTCCTGGTCTCAAGCAGTCCTCCCACCTCGGCCTCCCCAAAGTGCTGGGTTTACGGACGTGAGTGGCCATAACCTACATTTTTAACAGGTGGAAATGCTGCTTTAAGTAAAGACCTGATGAAGTGGGAAGAGCAGTGAGGCTAAGCTGCCCCCTTTTCCCTTCCCCTGCTCAGATGTGGGGTAGATTTCACTCCATGCAAGAGGGCGCGTGGTTACTCTGTGCTTCACCCCCAGCCTCATTTCTAGCACAGTGCCCGGTTCAGAGGCATGTGGTCAACACAGGCCACCGTTAGCAGCACATGTCTAGTTCCTCTCACTATTTGATGTTCATGGCGCTCATCAGGTCATCCTCCTTCAGCAGCAGCAGCAGGGCCAGCTCACCTGTCCCTCATTCACACTTCCACGCTCATGCTTGTGCCTTTGCACTTACTGCCTGGGTCTGGAATGCCCTCTCTCCTTTATTCAAGGCTTAGATGCCTCATCTCTGCCCTCATTTTCTATTTAAGCATGCAAAAGTGCTTAGTGAACCAAAGCCCTCCCAAGGCTCTTCTGGACACCAGGCAGCTCTATTCAGAGGTGTGTGCTGGAAGATCGGAGAGTCTGGGTTCTGCCCCAGGTGCCTAGAGGCTGCTAGCTCAGCAGTCATCTCCCAAGTGGGAATGGCAGGCAAGGGGGCACAGAGCAGAAAGGGATTCTGAACCCTCTCACTCCAAGGAACACCGTGTGAAGTAGAGAACTGGTATCTACTGTCCTGTGTGAACTGCAGCCGAGGGCACCCTCAAATGACTCAGCCCCAGCAGAGTGTGGAGGATATGCTGTCCACTTAAGGTCCCTTCCCCAGCCCAGGGACCCACCCATCTCCACATGGGTTAAAGTAGCCATTTGGGCTTAGAGATAGGGATTCCTAGGGGAGAAAGGCACCAAAGAGACAGATTTTACAGATTTATTTTTAAAAAATGAAAACAAAGGTTAAAAAAGTCCTTCATGTCCAACCCTGCCTGGGGGTGTGGGTGGGGAATAGAGTAAGTTCAGAAAGGTGCCTACCCCCTTCCTGCAAAGGACACGGCAGGTCAGAGGCAGACCCTCGCCCTTCCTGCCCTGTCTCCTCCTCAGGTAGCTCAAACATAGGCAAAGAAGTGTGGGAGTGGAAGGCCAAGAGCTGCCTTCTTCACATCAACAGAAACTCCAGCTTTCTTTCCCCTTAGAAGTTCTCCAGGCCCCACCACCGGGACTCTGAGGGTGGACGGGCAGGCAGGCCAGGAGGCTCCGCCCTCTGGGCTATGTGGCCCAGCCCACCGCAGCTTTCTTAATGCTCTTTGTGAACCAGGAGGGCAGTCAGGGGAACTTCACAGTGCGGGGAGGGATGTCTGGAAAGGAAACTCTGAAGCGCCGTCTCTTTCTGACCTTGCCTCTGCACTGAGGCTGCCGTTCTTGGCTATTCCCCATCCTGAGGCTGAGTGGAGTCCAGGACAAAGCACTAAGTGGCTGTTTGCTACAAAACACCTGGAGATGCCAGAGAGTAGCCCTTGGCCTATCTGTCAGTCCAGGCTCCCACACAGTCACACAGTCATACACACAGCGTTAAGGCGTCTGTGCCAGCAGGCACGGCCTGGCTGGGCCCAGCTTCTCTCTCTCCACCTGCAGAGGGTGTAGGGGGAGAACCCTGGCTGCTGCAGAAACAGGCTGAAGGGGGAGAAGCTGACAACGGAAGAGTTAACCAGGCCTGGAGAAAGAGGTGGGAGGAAGGAAGGCAAGGGCTTTCTAGGCCTCCATCCAGGCCTGCTGGCTGCCCTTGAAGTAACCCAACTCAGGTTGGGGAGCCCTGACCATATACCCCCTGGAAAATGGGGGACAGAAAGAGGGGAAGAGAGCGGGGCTAGAGTATTGGGACTTTGGAGGAAGCCAGTGCTATCAATATTTACAAGCATAAAGCCCCATCTTCTGTGCCACCTACCTCTCTGCCCCTCCCACAGAAATGAAAGGCCCCTGAGAGCCATGGAGGAGGTGCCCAGACCTCCTCACCAGCTACGCCCCTAGGGAGAGCCCCTGCCCTTCGACTGGCCCCATTTCTGGGCCCCTCAGGAATGTCTGTCTGGCTCTGCTCAGTCGGGAGGAGGCGCCTTGGGCCAGAATCCTGGCTGCCGCCAGCCCTAGGAGTCCTTGAGCATGCTGATGCGGGCGTAGATCTTCAGGGCGGGCCCCAGCTTGATGTTCATGGCGCTCATCAGGTGGTCCTCCTTGAGCAGCAGCAGGGCTTGCCCGTCGATTTCCTGGGCACGGAATTCCTCAGCTATCTCCTGGCAGCCTGAGGGGGTACCACCAAAGACAGTATCAATCCGAGCTGCCAGTGTTCACCTCTGGCCGCCACTGCATCTAGAAGCTTTATCTCCTTTAGTCCTCATAACCACACCTTGAGGAAAGCACTGCTGTTCTTATTGTGCAGCTTGAGAGAGGCTGGACGTCTCACCCACAGCAGCCACAATCTGGGCCTCCTCCTACGTGCCCCTGTTCACACTCCTGCTGCGTGAACTGGGCAGATCCATGTCTGCTAAGGTGCTGAGGAAGTGACAGTGTGTGATTTCTGAGGCTAGATCATAAAGGGCACAGCAGTTCTCACCTTGCTCTTTTGGGTGGTTTAATGAAGAGTAAGCCAGCTACTAGGTTAGCTTCCCCGGCAGCCCTCCGGAGAGACGCTCGTGGAGAGCAGCCAAGGCCCTGGTGGTCCCTGGCCCCCTTGCTGTGTGAGTGAACCATGCTTCAAGTGGGTCCTCGGGCTCCAGACTTCAGACACCGCAGCCCTGGATGGCATCTTCCCTGAGACCTCATATGAGCTCAAATTCATACACTGGGTTTGTGGAAGGGAGTGGATAACCTCTCTCTTCAGTTTTCAGGTCTTCAGACTAGGTGGAACTGGACCCCAGGAGCCTCACACCAAGACTGTCCAGCCAAGCCACTCCAGATTCCTGACCTACAGGGCTCTTGAGATGACAAGTAATTACTGCTTCAAGCCACTGAGTTCTGGAGTAATTTATATCGCGGCAATAGGTAACTAATGCAGGCTCTGGTACCTGGAAAAGGAGTGCTGCCATAAAACAGCTCTACGGATATGGGTGTGGCCTCGGAACTGGTCTCAGGGAGGAGCTTGGAAGGACTTCGTGGAAAGTGTGAGTGTTTAAGGTGCTTTGAAAGACTGTACGTAGAAGTCTCATGGCCTTTGGGGAAGCTGCTGGGAGGCCTAAAGGAAAGTGAGGAAACTCTTAGTGGAGATTGGAAGAAACAGGGTCTCTATTATGAAACAGCAGAACATTTTGTAAAAATGTGGTTGATGGCAGAAATGTAAGTTGAATGTAGCTCATGAAGTGGATGGTCTAGCTAAGGAGATTTTCAGGCAGAATGTGGAAGATGTTGCTTGGCTTCTTGCTGCTGCTCACAGTAAAGTAAGAGAAGAGAGAGAGAGGGCAAAAACAAAACTGTTCAACATAAGGGAACCAGGACTTGCCGGTTTTAAAAATGCCCAGCCTCTCCAGATGGCACATGATGCTAAAATTAAGAAATGGTTTCTAGGCAAAGATCAAATTCAGGGCACCATAAAAAAAAAAAAACAAAAAAAAACATGGTCTACAGGTCTACAGATTAAACTTCGGATGTGTATTAAATCTTTTTGTTAAGACCTCAGAAAGATCTAAGGTGATGCCTCAAAGGGCTATTCAATCCAAAAGCTCTCCAAGGATTACCTAGGTATTCCTCACAGATCCTCTTCTGAACAGCAGGGTTCCTAAGAATGTGAAGGGCTCCCTCTGTGCTGTCCCTCAACTTCAGAAGAAGCCCAATGCAGACAGTGGCTTATCTTAAAGATAATTCTGGGTGTGGTTTTTGTCTAATGAAATGGAGCCCAACAAGATTCCCAGAAAACTCACAATTATTTTAAGAAATACTGAATTACTGATTGTAAGAGTCAAAGGTAGGCCAGATGCGGAGGCTAATGCCTATGATCCCAGCACTTTGGGAGGCTGAGGTAGGCGGAACACCTGAGGTCAGGAGTTTGAGACCAGCCTGGCCAACATGGTGAAACCACATCTCTACTAAAAATACAAAAATTAGCCAGGCGTGGTGGCACGCGCCTGTAATGCCAGCTACTTGGGAGGCTGAGGCGGGAGAATCCCTTGAACCCGGGAGGCGGAGGTTGCAGTGAGCTGAGATCGGACCATTGCACTCTGGCCTGGGAGACAGAGTAAGACTCCATCTCAAAAAAAGGTCAAAGGTAATATAAAAAGCAGCAGGAAGTAGGCTGAGAAAATAACTATACCGAAAATACAGGCTACTTTTCACAGAAAAGGAAGGAGGACTTGGAGGGCAGAGCCAAGAGAGAAATCACTCCCAGGCTTTGAGTCCTGAGGAAAACTGCCACCATAAACCTTAGCAGATTTCAGAACTGGAGGGGATCAGTGACTCTTGTATGCTCCGTTCCTTCTCTTTTTCGATGGGAATGTTTACAATGGTTATCCTGTGGCTGCCCCACTGTGCACTGGGTTTGTGGAAGGGAGCAGATAGCCTCTCTCTCTAGTTCTCAGGTCTTCAGACTGAGAGGACCCATACTTGAAGAACTGCACCCCAGGAGCCTCATCCATGCCTGGACTTGGGTTCAATGATGAGAGCATCAACTCCAAACTGATGCTGTCATGGGACCAGACTGTTGGGAATTTGGTGGGGGCAAGGGTTTCTACATGAGGAAGGAACATAAATTTCTGGAAGCCATGGTGAACTATGTGGCCTGTCTCTGAATGGCCCCCAATAATCCTTCCCAGCAAGGATTATTCATGCCCTTGTGAGTCTCCTCACACAATGAGTAAGACTGACCTGTGTGACCAATAAGATATTGTGAAAATTATAATTAAAAATATATATATTGTGAAAATGGCGGTATGTGGCTTCAGAGGCTAGATCACAAAAGCCACAGTAGCTTCTACCTTGCTCTCTGGGATTCCTACCTGTGGGGACAACCCACTGCCATGCATACCATGAGAACACTCGAGCAGCCCTCTGGAGAGGCCCAGGTGGACGCAATCGAGGCCTCTTGCCAACAGCCAACCCATAGGGCAAATCACGTGAGGCCAATATGGTGAAACCCCATCTTCAGCTCTTCAGTATTCACATGACCTCAGCCTTGGCTGACATCTTAATCGCAACCTCATAAGAGACCTGAGGCAGAACTGCCTAGGGAAGCCACTCCTGAATTCCTTACCCACAGGGGATGAAGACATAACACATTGGGTTAAGTGACAGAGCCAGAATTTGAACCCAGTTCAGTGTGCCTCAGAAGTCTGTGCTCTTAACCACATTGCAGTCGCTGAGAAAGAGGCTTGTGGTTGCCATCAATACCTGACCTGGTTGGTGTAATGAGTGAGACTGGCAGAAAAACAGTAATGCATCCGGCCCTACTGAAGGCATTGTGAATGATGTAAGGCTTGCCTCTTACAGCTGGTTCCTAGATTCTGGGCCTCACCACCACTTATGCTCTGTGCCATGCCTGGCTGTGCCACAGACTTCCCTATCTTCATGCCTCTGCATGAGCACCCTCCTGCAGTCTCTCCATCCAGCAAAGGCATACTTGTCTACTGTCATTCAGTTTACATTTTCTTAATTTAAAAAATAATGTTTTTATTGGTAGAGACAGGTCTCACTATGTTGCCCAGACTGGTCTCGAACTCCTAGCCTCAAGCAATCCTCTCACCTCAGCCTCCCAAAGTGCTGGGACTACACGTGTGAGCCACCACACCTGGCTATTTTCTTAATTTTGATATTCTCAACACATTTCCTACATTCCACCTGACTCCCCTCCTAACCTGTCCCAGGAGAGAGACAGAGTTAATTCTATTATCATCTCTGTATTTCACGCAGACCATTTACCATGCCAGAAAATATACAGAATTACAGCTATGGAATATTATTTATAGTCTGCATTCTATGCTAGAATATAAGCTCTTATAGGGAGGAAGCTCATCTCACTCACCTCTGCACCCCAGTTCCTGAACCTGGGTCATTAAATGAACTACCTAATCCTCCTGGTGGTGGGAGGGGGCTCTTATTTTCGCTCTTTCCTTGCCATTCCAGGGAGACAGGGAATTTCCAAGGGCCTTACCTGGCAGAGAACGGATAAATTCGTAGACATCTTCTACGTTCCACTTGGTGGGCTCACTTGGCAGGAAGTGGTGTCCCATGCCCACGAGGTCCCGCATGTGCATGTCGGGGAGCTCCAGGTCCCGCTGGCCTTGTCGCCGGCGGGAAGTAGACGAGCTGGCTGAGATGGGTGACAAGGGCTCCTCATAGCTTGAGTTATCTGAGCAACGGCTGGAGTCTTCCTGGCTGTGTGTTAGCTGCAAAGCAGCAGTAACTGAAAGGGGCACAGTGCCTGTTGGCTGGGAGCAGAGAGAACATGTTCTTCATGATGGGGGAACAAACCATCTCTAGCAGCAGTGACGGACAAAGGCAGGCATTTCTCCCTTTTCTACCTGGCCTAGTCCTACACATCTGAGTTCCCAGATCGAACTGCATCTTCCATGCTGTCCCATCTCTACCCTCGGCAGCGTCAGTCCCGCTCACTAGTGTAGCATGCCCCACACAGTACTGCAGTTATCTCTTTTTCTAGACATGGGTTTTAAAGCAGGGCACTGTGTGTTCCAGGAGGTGATCACAGAGCCACTTGAAATAGCATGTAAAATTGGACCACAGCTTTGGACCATTCTTAAGGAGGTTTAAGACAAAAACAACAGGGAAAATATATATAACGTTATGAAACATCACACCAGGCTGTGGAGTTCCTTTAGGGTGACACTGTGCCCTTACAGCCCAGTGCCTAACACAGTTCCTGGCGTACAGCTGGTGCCGAAAAATATTTAACAGCTGAATACCCATATTCCTGGTAGAGACCTTCAAGAATTCAGTGCTCTCGTGTTCAGAGAGGCAAAAAGGTGGCAAGACAAGGGTGGAGGCTGCCTTCTCACCCAGCCCTCCATGTAAGGCAGGAGGTTACCTAAGTAGCTCAGGGGAGACTCCATTTCCTTGGCCCCAGAAGTCAAGGATGGAAGCAAACTGGAAGGTGGCGTTGAGACAAGGCCACGGAAGGGGGCAGGGAACCTTGTAAACACCCGTGGGTCTAAATGAAGGGACCTACTGGGATGTAGGAAGGCTCGACTGGATAGGTCTACAAGGAATAAGAGCACAGCAGAGTGTGCTGAGGTCAGCAGCTGGAGGGGACCGTGGTGTCGAGGGCCATGGAAGGGAAGCTGTGGGAACTGTGGGGATGGAGCCTTCAGGCTCTGTTGGCCTCTTACCTGCTTCTTGGTATCCTTGGTAAGTGGTGGCAGACTGGCTTTGCTGGCCCGACGGCGGTTGTGGGTCGCAGCTCCTGCCTTCTGCAGCTTGCTCCGGTCTGAGTGGAAAAGTCCCACCCGTTTGGTACATCCCACGTTGTACCTTCAGGGATGGGTAAAGGGGACATCAGAGCAGTCATTGTGCTTAAGGGCCATTGGCAGAATAAGCAGAGCCAAGCTGTCTGACAAGATTTGAGTCCATCCATTGGTTCAGATCCTAACTCCATCACTAACTACTAGCTGTGTGACTTTGGGTTTAAGTCACTTAAGCGCTGAGCCTCCGTTTCTATGTCTGGAGTAGGAGGTAATACCACTCACTTTCTGGGACTGGTCTTACAACATGAGATAATGTCTGTAAAATGTTTGAGACGACACCTGGACTTGGACCAGGGCAAGAGCTCACAGCTGATTTATTCCACTATAAATGTTACCCTGTGCTGGGAAACTACCATCCACTGTCCTGCTGGGGGGTGGCCTGGCAAAGCTTGACAAAGGTGCCCTGACTGCCCCAATAGCCTGAGGGGAATGAGGGCTGAAGACAGCTGAACTCTAGCTTGGCATGCTGAGCACCTCTGCCTTGGACCTAGAGATCTCTTCTCTTCTGGGATCTCAGGGCTTCAAGGTCAGCTGCTGCTTCCATCGTGGTATACAAAGACCACATAGGGCTTTAGAATCAGACAAGCCGAATCCCTAGGCCTATGGTTTCTTAGCTATGTCATTTTAGGCACTACTACTCCTTTGTGCTTTAGTTCCCTAACCTGCATAAAGGGGACAACAGTAATACCTGGCTTGGGAGTTATTTTGAAGATGAGATAATCGTATCAATTAACTGGCACAGTGACTAGCACACAGCAGGTTCTCAGGAAATGACAGTGGTTTTTATGATGACCGTTAGTGTTCTAAGCTGGGCGAGAGCTCACTGAGGGAACGCTACAGTCAGTGCTGTGGTTCTGGGCAAAGCTTACCCTAACAAGGCAGGGGCTGTCAAGGCTAGGAAGGGAGCATGGGTGCAAATGGGGCCAGGAGGGCCAGCCGAGCCAAAGCGCTGTGGCTTTTCCTTGGACTCTCTGCTGCTCTCTCCCACCTGCTCTTAGGAGTTCTGGTTTCTCATGCTTGTTGAATTAGGGATGCGATCCTGCTTCCAGGTGGGTTGAGGAAGTAGGAAACTAGAGAAGCCACCCTGTGGGCCTCCTGAGGTGGACTATTAATGGCAGGAGGTAGGACAGAAAAGCAGGATACAAAGGTGCAGTCCTGAGGAAATGGGGGAGCTGGGGCCACTCACCTCTTTGCACAAGCCATGGAACAGAAGCGCTTGGAACGCTTGAACTTATAGGCAAAGTCCACTCGGCCACAGAGCTCACACTTGAGTTTGAGGGGAGCACCCTCCTCTTTGGATTCTGAAAAGTATGGAAATGGGTAGGGTGGAGAATGAGCAATTCCTGCAGGACTGTGGACAGCCCCACCACAGGGCCTCCCTACTCCATCCTGCCTGGTCCTCCTGCTCCCACAGCTGTGACATGCAGCAGCAGTCTAGCATGGAAAATGCCAGTGGTTCCCCCCCGCTGGAATGTACTCAAAGGTGTCTGGAGATGCCTCTTGTATACTTGACATTTTTTCTTCCAAGTGCTCTGAGTCTGAGGCAAAACATAGGTGGGGAAGAATCAGCATCAAATGACCATGGAAGAAAGCAGCAGCCCTCAGGAAATACTCTGGATGCTGTCACAGCTGCTCTGCTGGCATCACCCCACCTTGATCTATGCAGCTAGCTGGCTGCTGACCCGATGACAGACCCCAGGAGCCCACACTCCTGCAACTGTGCAGCTCTGTTAGTGCTTCATGGGAAAGCACAGCCTTGTCTGGCCTCTGCCGTGCCCCAGAGCTGGCCCCAGTGTTAAGGCAGGGATGAAGAGCAGGACTCGCCCGGGGTGCACCTACAGTCACACCTAAAACTTGCCAATGATTCCCAGAGGAAAAGCCACTCTTGGAATCCTGTGGTTGGCTGAAGGGGGTTGGGAGAACAGAGGACACATGGTTCCCCTGATTTCCCCTATCCCTGTTTTTAAGGGAAGGAGGCTGAGGAGGCACAGGGGGAAACGTTTACAGACTCGCTGGCTCAGAGTTCCTCTGTGGACACCAAGAGAGGAAGTGTGTGAGGCCTGCCTTTCCAGCCACGAGGGAAGATCAAGAGATTGGGGTCTGAGATGCCCACCTTGCAGATAGGGCTCCTCCATCTCTGAGTCAGTGGTGGTGGTGTGATCCTGCTGTGGAAGTTTCTCAGGCAGGAACCCCTGTGCATACTTCTTCTTGAGATTCCCCACCAGCAGGGACGAGCGTCCCACCTAGAGGACAGGTGACACGGAGGCCGTGAGGGTCATGTGGGAGAGACTTCCTTGCTATCCATCCTCATCACAATTACACATATAAAGTATCCAGGCGCAGAGGCCGGCCCTCCTCAAACCTTCCCCCATGTCATCATCCAAGTGTGCTGGGCTCAAGGCCCTATTTTGCTGGTTGGCTTATGAGGTAAGATGCTAATGGGCAAAGTACAGGGATGTTTTCTGTCCAGGACCAATGGATGGCTCAGGAGGTTAGGAAAATGTCTATTCCAATAAGAGTCTAAGGGCTGAGATCAGGTTTCCCACAGTGCCACATCAGGTGCCAGGACCCAGTGCCCACACTTCTCCAGGCAAGGACAGAGTGGAGTCTGTGTGAGGCTGTACATATTCTCATCACCCGTTTTCTGACTTCTTACTGTTTTCCACCTTACCCCAGTGCCTGATCCAAGCCAGAGGTACAGGCACCCATGGAGGACAGCAAGAAAAAATGGACCCTAGGCCACAGAGCCAATGCCCTCTCAGTTGTCAGGACCCCAGAGTAGCTTATTCACGTTTGGATCTCCTTTTGCAGCCTTTGTTTAGGCAGCCTGGTAGCCAGTCATGTGGCACTGACTCTAGGGTGATGCTGGGGGTGCTATTCAATCTGCCTCCAGTCCATGAGATCAGATGGTTTCTAGTGTTACTTGAGGAGGCCCAGTCTAACAGAGAAGGCATGTAACAGAGCTAGAGCCACTTCTAGCTAAGGTGTTCCAGGCAGATTTCTTTGCCACTGGCCTTGGACAACCTCTAGTGGGAAAGAAGACAAAAAGCTATTTGTCTTTTGGCATTTTACAGGAGCAGTTCACCCATCTCAGTTAATCAAGCTCCGCGTCTTTTGCTGACTAATCAAACCACTCATGGAACCAAAGAATGAGGAAAAGGCAAATGGCATCCCAGAAAGGTGTTTCTCCAACAGACAGATAATTTTCATCAGAACAGAGGCTGCTGTGCCCCTGGCTCTGGGCTCCTCCACACCCACAGGGCAGCACCACTGTCTCCAGTGCACACTGCACAGAAGCAGCTCTGGGTACTTTGCCTAATAACCCATCTTTGTGGCTCTTGGATATTTCCTGTTAGTCTTATGCTTCCATTGTGACCTTTCTGAGTGCCCCACCATCTCATTCACTCCCCTTTCAAGGCTCTGTCCCCAGAAAACAAGCTTCATGTTGTGACCTTGCTCCCTCACATCATTTCTGATATGTGTATCTTGAGAATTCTGTACTGTGCAAGGAATGAAGTTTTGCCATTCAGAGGTTTTGGCATTCAAAATTCAATGAAGTCTAATTTCCCAAAGCCCATTAAGTCTTACCAAATACCCACAATGAACTCTCTTTTAACCAAGGGTTCACACATCACCAGGCAAGGACACACCTGAGTTTGTGTGTGGAAACTTCTAATCAAGGGTCTTGCCAATTATTCCTGATCACTGACCCCCCTTCTGGACCTTGGAAAGATAATCCTAGAAAGAAATGGCTCTATATTCTTTGGGGGAGGAAGTTAGCAAGGAAAGAGCAAACTGTTCACATTTTCAGAAATTTTACATGGAAATGTAAAAATATTCTAAGACACATCCAAAATATACTTAAAAAAAAAAGGGGAAAAGAAGTAGTCCGTACCGGGAAAGGCTCCGCCCCCTCCTGGATCACAAACCCTTCGATAACATGCGTCAGGATTTGGGGTTTCACAATGGCCTGTGGTGGTTTATTCTCACCATTCTGGGGGGCAGTGCCGGCGATGCTGGAGGCAGAGTTTCCGTTCCCTGAGGTCATGCCGGGGCTGCTGAGGTCGGTCAGTGCATGAACAATGCCCTGCCCTGTCTCTGCATGAGAGAGAGTAGGAAAACAAAGCAGGGGAGATCAGAACCAGAGTCCACGCCCAGGGAGGGACAGCAAGGACTCAAACTGTGCCTGCCTTTTTCTGCGGAGCCAAGCGACGATGCAAACCAAGCAGTCCCCTCCCCTGAATGACCCATTTAAAAGTGGCACAGTTTCAATGGACACATCACCGAGCATAGTCAGTTCCACAACAACGCATGCAGCTAATCAACTAGCAGTGTTTCTTAATTTCTCAACCGTGGTATTAACAGTTAACCTGGTTAAACAGACAGGAATTCTGTCTTTGAGGAGTCAAGACCTTGGTCAATACTGATTTGAACAAATAAGATAATATTCAGTTTGAGGGAGAAAAGTATTCAAGGTGACATCCAAAACCAGGACAAGAAGCTGAGCTAGGTATAGGGCTTTGAGTGTGATAAAGAGAGGTTAAATGAAGCTTCTATGAGGTTCCTTAGAGGAGGGATTTTAAGAGCTCTGTGAAATGTCAAAACACTGGACCCCAGAAATTGATGCCAAGGGAATGTGGGGGCTGAACCCCAAGTAAACACTATCATGTAGATTTGACTATTCAGAGACTGGTTATTTGGGGTCAGTGCATTGAAATATGCAGAGATTCTATTTCTCTGCTAAGGAGGCTGCTAGGCAGAGCTGAGATTTTCTCTGCTGTTTCTGCTGAGCTGGGTGCTCTCAAAATCAGGCCTCCTGCCCAGATGTCAGCTCCTTACCTAATTTGATCCTTACCAAATCATAGACCCTCTGTCTCTGTGGACAAACTTCCCTAAGTTCTCCTTCCCCACAGGCCTGCTAGCCTTCCTCTAAAAGACCTAACAGCGTGCTCCAGAAAGTGAAATTAGATGCCTATACACAACCACACCACAATGGACTTCCTCTCTTCCACTTCAAACAGCATCTCTCACGAACTGTCTCATTGTCTTAGACGTGCAAGACTTCATCTCCTCAGTTCTGTAACTCTCTCCCGCCCCCTTCCCAGGGCTGTTCTCTCCCACCACCAACTGCCCTGTGAGCTGAGGTTGCCTTTAACTTGGAACTTCCTAAAAAAGAAAAAACAGAAAAAGCCATTTCTTTATTGCAACAAACTCATTAATATAAAGCATAGCCCAGTGGGGTATGAGTGATACATACTTTAAAAATGATTTCAGCACATTTGTTACTTAAGTAATCTTTGCACAAAACTTTGAAGATGCTCATATTTCACGTTAAAGATCCATGGTACCACCACAGAACAGGAATTCCTTGTGCTTAATTATATAGTATGGAAAAGTCAAAACAGATACATTTTAGAAAAGGTGGTTTAGGGCCAGGCGTGGTGGCAAATGGGGTAAAGGGAGGCTGGGCACTATGGCTCATGCCTGTAATCCCAGCACTTTGGGAGGCCAAGGCAGGTGGATTATGAGGTCAAGAGTTTGAGACCAGCCTGGCCAACATGGTGAAACCCCGTCTCTACTAAAATACAAAAATTAGCTGGGCGTGGTGGTGTGTGCCTGTAATCCCAGCTACTCAAGAGGGTGAGGCAGGAGAATTGCTTGAATACAGGAGGCAGAGGTTGCAGTGAGCCAAGATCGTGCCACTGCACTCCAGCCTGGGTGACAGAGCAGGATTCTATCTCAGGGAGAAAAAAAAAAAAAAAAAGGGTAGTTTATAACTGGGTCACAATGGGTCTTGGTCCACTCAAGCTCATGTTTTGTTTTTTCTTTTTCTGAGACAGAGTCTCTCAGGTTCAAGTGATTCTCCTGCCTCAGCCTCCTGAGTAGCTGGGATTACAGGCACGCACCACCATACCCAGCTAATTTTTGTATTTTCAGTAGAGATGGGGTTTTACCATGTTGGCTGGGCTGGTCTGGGAACTCCTGACCTCAGGTGATCCATCTGCCTCGGCCTCAAAAAGTTCTGGGATTACAGGCATGAGCCCCGGTGCCCAGTCTCAAGCTCATGTTCTTACTGATGGTCCTAATGCTAACTAAACTAGGATAAACCTTCTTTAATGAACAAGAGTTGAATATGACACATCTTTAGTACTCAGTCCTCCACATAATTCAGCTACATAATAAACTTCAGAGCTGAGCAGGGGTCATCTAAGAGAAAGGACCGATGAAGTTTCTTTTTTTTTAATTAATTTTTGTTTGAGACACAGTTATACCAGTAAGTTAGAAAATTTCTATTAAGTGCCTATATTCATTTGAAAAAAAAAAATTTGAACAGCTTTGGCTTTTCTGTAGAGATGGAAAAATTTCCTTTCTTTTAGAATTAGTCTTTCCAGTTGCAAAGGTATCTGAGAACTTGAGAGGTTGTCTGGAGGTTCTAGCAGGGGAGTGCAACTACTTGTATGCCCTTGACTGAGGGATGGTTGTCCTCTTTGACTCAGCACACAGGTTCAGGAGGGACGCATGTGGAACAGTGAGGGAGGAAGGGGACACTGGCCTAGCCAGCCAGATCAGTGGAATCAACGCTGCCAATCAATGGGGTGACAGGTGTTGTAGCCAGATGGCCCTCACATCCATGTTTGAGAACTTAGAAAAAACCCCTTTCCCTCACAATCTGTGAATAACTAGGAAGACTGAGTTGACGAGTCAATCAAATTAAGTTTAGTGCTTTTAAGTTTTTAAATCTGCCTTTACACAATTACATTTCTCTGCTTTTATGTTTGCCATATGCTAAGAAACATATCTATTTTATTTAAAACAATGAATTACTAAAATAGAAAGATTACTATGAAAGCTAAAATTTTATTTTTTAGATGATGGCTATTTCCTCCCAATTAGAGCCTGGTAAAATACTACCTGATGAGTCTAAAGTACTGCAGATTATACAATTATAGGACTGGAAAGTCTGGTTTGATCTCTTACCGATGCTTGACCATTCTCTATAATATGCCCACCCAATGACTTTCTGGCATTTGTTTGAATACCTCCAGTGACAAACTCACTACTTTGGAAGCAGTTTGTTCCCACCTTGGACAGCTCATTAGTGATTCCTTATATAATGAGCCCAAAATCTGCCTATTAATTTCTACCCAATTATCCTTGTTCTGTTCCTTAAACTCACAGAGAAAAAGGCCAATCAGATTTGTCTAACAGGCAGAGACATGGGCTTAGACCTGGCTTAGACACTGGTCTCTGTCACTGAGTAAATTACTGGCAAGTCATTGTCCCTCCGTAAGCCTCGGCTTCATGGGCTGTGAAATAAGGATCCTACACCTATCTCAGAGTGCTGCTGAGAGGACTAATGAGCCAGTGAAATGCAGCGCAGTGCTATCTTATGAGGAAATGCTTGAGAACGCTCCTGGTGTCATGAAGGACGTCACTCATGACCACAGTCTATTTTCTCTCCTCCAGGCTAAACCCCTTCTGTTCTTTCAGCTATTTCTTACATAAAAAGGCTTCAAATTCCTCACATCCTAGGACCTCTTTGCCTACATCTTTTAACATCAGTTACCTAGTCAACACTAAGCATCATCTGTCAGGTGTTGTCATGTAAGAGATCTGGTCAGTAAGATTTTTGGTTTTCTGTGTTTGTTTTAAAGACAGTCACTCCTTTGAGAGCATAGGTAGAAAATAATAATTCCCTTGTTTCAGTTTAATAAGTTCCTCCATAGAATTAATCCATTCTCCTCTCAATTCTGGGATCACTCCCACCTCCTGCCTCTTTCACTGATATTCATCAGAAAACACCTCCTCAGACCTTGTCTCCTTTTATGGGATCCCTCTATCCCTGCTTGACTTCTCTGCCTGAGTCCCCCTCCTCTCTCAGATCTATGACTATTAATGTTCACTGCAAGATGGAAGCTCACTCTTGAGGTCAGATTCTGTGTCCTCATGCCAGACACATTTGTGAACAGATATGGTCACCAGCTCAAAGGCTAGAGAGCCAATGCTTAATTCCGGGAAGCAAAACTTTTTGGAATTTGAGGTGTTTTTTTGTTTTGTTTTGTTTTGTTTTAAAGATCTTGGTAAGAGAGAGAACAAACTAAAAAAACCTCTTGCACCACATTAGAAACTATCACTCCCGATTGTAACCCAGGGCAGATCACAGGAGAGACAGAATCCAAAGGACGGAGGAGTGATTTTTGAATATACAAAGGTTCACAACTATTTCACTTTGCAGTCATCTTGTAGGCCAATAGCTCCTCATCTGCTTTAGTAACAAAGGAGTTTGGACTATTCCTGGAATGACCAAATACAATCTCACACCCTGCCAAGCTCAGCACACTGAGATTAATTTAATCTGCTTCCCGCTCTCCCAGATTGCTTTGCAGGCTTTGGAGGAAAGCAGCTTAACAGCTAAACTTGCAGAAACCTGCCCTGCTGGCCCTGAGGCCAGATAAAACAGACAAAGAAATACTCTGAATTCGATTCCTTACTCAATTCCCTTGACCAGTCCAGAGGCTGTTAGTGCTGCTAGGGATTCCCACAGGTCTCAAATGCCTGTATACAGTCAGGCACCTGAAACCGAAAGGTGGAGGCAGGATAAGCCGGGTGGGAGAGGCTGGGGGAGGGGAGTAAAGGGCCAAGTATTCCCGTCAGAATGAACAGAGCAGCATGTTCCACGGAGTCTTGCCTGACATATGTCTCAACTTCTAGGCTGTTTCTCAATTCTGGTCTCACTCACAGGCTCTGGTAGAAACGGCCCTTACAGGGGCAGGATAAAACAGGAAGGACCACCCAGCTCCTGTCTGTGAAATTATCTGCTTTGTGATTGGTCACCTCTCCTAAGCCTAGCAGATTTCTCTAGGTAGGGAGCTATCTCTCACTCAGTCGCCTCTAGATCTTCAGAGGCTAACCCATGTCCAAAGTATGACAGGTGCTTAATGACCATTAAACTGGAATGTGTGGAATCCATGATCTCAGCCTTCATTGTCCACATAAGACGACAGGGCTGCCTAGTGCCAAGTCAAGCAATTTGACACTAGCTGAGATTTACAAATTGCTTTCCGAAGCTATGATGACTTCAGAGCAGCTAGGCTGGTGGTACCTGTCTACTGAGAGGCATTTCTGGGTACCTGATTATGAAGAATAAGAGCTATTCTTTGGCCCATGTCTTCCTGTTACAGTGGGGACTTCCTCAGCAGAAGAGAGGTACAGGTAGACCTCTGAATTCCCTGTCCCCTTTGAAACATTTTTGCCAGAACCAGGCACTTGGTAAGGCAGGATGACCTCTAGAGGCAGAGGCAGGGAGAGGCTCCTAGGACCAGTAGGTTAACGTCCAGAATGGATGGGCTCTCCAGCCTGCCGAGGACAGATGTCAGGATGGTGCTAGTTATGCACAATTGGGCCACTTCTGAGCCAGTTCTGATGTTCAGTTATACTGGAAATACAGTTTAGTACAGCTTGAGTACGCCTTATTCAAAATGCCTGGGAGCAGAAGTGTTTTGAATTTTAGATTTTCTCAGGTTTTAGAATATTTGCATTATACTTACTGGTTGAGCATCCCAAATCCAAAAATCTGAAATGCTCCAACGAGCATTTCCTTTGAGTATCATGTAGGTGCTCAAAGTTTGGGATTTTCTGAAACGGGTATTTCAGATGGCTTAGCACTCATTCTATCTGACCCTGAAATAGCCTTGAAGACACGGCTTAAAAGGCAATGGAGACCAAACAGAGCTGCTCCTTCCCCCACCTCAGCTTGGCCAATGGCTGATTTCCACCTTATCATGAGAAGAAGGGGGTATGTATTTTAACTTAAAAGACTTCTGTTTACTGTTTGGCTGTGGTAGGAGTAAGACAGAGATCATGAAAAATAAAGAATTTAAGGAAGCAGAGTAGATGACAAATGGATCATTTTCTTACAGCAAATTCTGCTCAACAAATGGTGAAGCGAGGTCACCTATAAAACAGAGCACACTCTCCAAGCCCCCCGCACTGAAGTCATGCTCACTGTGCTTCAGCTCAGCAGGCCCAGCCATGTGGCCAGGGTGGACACTGCAGGGTTCCCAAGGAACCATTTGCTCTAGAAACAGCCTGAGTGAAGCAGCACTGCAGAGTGATGCCCAAACACAGCTCACACCTGGTCCAAGCAACAGGCCGAATTGCAGTGCGGTAAGCTGAGGGCAGAATGTCCAGTCCTCGTGGAAAGGTCTGGGGCCACCCTTTACAATTTCTTTGGTTATATTTGGGCCCCCAAATAAATTAATGCCACTCTGAAAGTGAGGAAGGCAAGATATTTCACCAGCACCAGTTTGTGGACACCTTCCCCCAGGGCAGGGTAAGTGAAGGGTAGGAAAGTGACTGAGGGAGTTGGGGGGAGGAGGAGGGAGGGAGGGTAACAGGCAGGCTGAGCTCTATCTGGGACCGTGACAAAGTCCATCAATTAGAGATTCATTTGCTTAACAATTTCTTTAAAATGCAAGTATACATCTTACAGTCATTTACACTTTACTGTGAATTACTTGACTCTCATGAACAGATTGTTTTCCTCCCAGTTTAGGGACAGCGGTATGGGAGGGGGTGGGTAGTGAGTGTTTGGATCACAGGGCACTAGATCCCAGAAGATTAACGTTAGAAGGGCTCTAAGTTTAACATCGTAATGTCCTAGATGAAGCAACCTGGCCTCAGAAGTGAGGTGACTTACCCAAGGTCACAAAAGACAAGCAGTGGCAGAACCTACACCAGAACTTAGTGCTTTAGATTCTTCTGGGTGGCCCACACAGGTGGAGGGAGGGCTGTGCTGATTAGCTGTGGACAGCACGAGGGCACTTGGGAAAAGAGGACAGGACGTGGGAACTGTATCCTGGGACATTTTAAGGTGGAGATATCCCATGTGGGCTGCAGCAGTTGGGTTGGGAAGCACAGGATGATATAGGTGAGTGATTTCCAAACTGGGATTCCTGGATGACTAGGCAGGATCCCTGAATCTAGTTAATCAGGACCCACAAGCTGGATTCAATATTTTGAGAAGCCTAAAAGGAAACAGCACATATACATACCTTCAGGAGGGCAAAACATGCTATTATTTAATACCATGTTACCATGTTTCCCAAATTCTAAAATGCGGTCAGATGTTAAGATGACCCATTTGTCCCACAAGAGTTTTTACATGGAACTTACACATTGATTACATGTGCGTCTCAAGTACAGATTGTAAAAGTGCGCACTTTAAAATAAAGCAAGAGTGAATGCCATTTATTTGGAAGACAGTATCTTATAAAACATGCACAAAAGGAGCTCTTAGTGGTAGGAAAATTATAGACGCTACCCACCTGAGGTCCCCTGAATACCGGAAGGCAGGAAGCACAGCCAATGTCTGCAACCTTTTCAAATCTGCTAAGGACAGAGTTGTCAGAGGAGCAGGACTCCTTGCCTTGACACAGCAGGCTGTGGTTCCCTCACATAGAAGCCACTACCGCCCTGCCCCTTAGAACCTCCTCTGAAGAATGTCTCCCAGAGAAGACAAAGCAGTGACAGGAGGACCCCCATGGGGCTCTCTGCCTGAGCATGACTGAGATCCACACCTGGGTTCCTTGCAGGGGGCTGGCCAGCAGGATGAAGAAGCGGCCGAGCCAGGGGACCCTCCAGCCCCGCCCTCAGCATCACTACAAAATGCCCTTGCTGGGTCTGGGTTGAAAGGTTTGGTGAGTTTCTTGGACTTTACGCATCTGGGCTGACCAGCTCCGGTTAAGGCATCTGGCAGGGAGGGGGCTCCTCCCTTGCTGGCAGCCATTACCATACAGCTGACTTTCATGCTGTCTCTCAGGACACAGGCAAAGAGAGCGGCCCTTCTGACTCACCCACAATCCCCAGCTAAAGTGTACATAAGCTGAATTGTAAACAGCTGAATGTGCTCCAAGCTGCCACCCCCAGCTATGCAGGAAGAAATCAATGGAGCGAACAGCCACCCTCCCCATCACCCCATGCAGTTCAGGACAACGGGAGCAGTGGGGGATTTCCAAACAGCTGCCTGAACGCTTCCCAGCCCACAGGCTGAGGACTGCAAGAGGGGCCTGAGGTTACACTCAGCCGCAGCACCTGCAGGACCAGAGTAACTTCCACCAGGTCAACACACCAGGGAATAATAGCTGGCCCTGGCTGCAGGGAGTCAGGGGGCAGTTTTCAAAGAGTTCTACTTAACCCTGGTGATGGAGGCCAGCGCACACTGGTATCCAATGTGAGGGCTGAGGGCTCCCAGACAGTCTCACATCACAGTGCTCCAGCCAATGCCACAATTTCAAAACGCAAAATGTCTAGAACCAATGGGAGAGGTTCTACAGTAGATACCAAGATCAATGGAGATAAAAGAAGGCAGAGTGGAAAGAACATAGGCTTTGGGGGCCATACCTGGACTCATATTCGGGTCCATCTTTGATTATCTGTATAGCTTCAAGCACTCAGTGCCTGTTCTGAGTCTTTACCCATCTGTAACAATGATGCCGTCTGGGAGGTTTCAATAAATATTATGTATGTAAAATGCCTGGAACTGAATACATGCAGAAGCTGTGCTACATAGCAGTTAAGACTGTGGGATTAGAAAGACTCTAGGCTTAAATCCTCTCCTGTAATGCTGGGCAAATTACTCTAGGCCCGTTTCCTCATCTATGAAATGGGGTACTTACATCTGTCTTACACATAGCTATGGTGAGGATTAAATAATATAATGCAGGCACAACACACTGGACTAGGCTGAGCTTGGACACAGGAGTGCCAAAGTCACTGAGACCTGTGAGAAGATTAGGAAATCATCTTAATCTCGCTCTTTCTGGGAGTCTGGCCTCTTACAGCCCCAGAGCAGGGCTGATCTTTCTGTGGCCCAAACTTAAGTATCTGAGGTTCATATTCCTCAGATGCCTTGGTCTACTCTGGGAGTCCTGTCCTTGCACTCTTGAGATCAGACTTCAGGAAGAAATGTTATCTCCACTGTGACTACAACATGACAGAAATGCTTCTGCCCTAAAGGACAAAGCAAAGACTCAAGCCACCGTCAATGGCTATTAATCCAAAGGACAAGACAAGCACCAGATTCTATTTCTATGCAGTTCTTTCATAAAGGGGTGTTTAAGCAGACAGTGCAGAAGAATCCTAGAAACCAGAAAAAAGGTTAACTTTGAGACAAATAAAAGGAAGCACTGCTTTACCTAGAATATACTAAATTTATGGAACTTATAATGCCAGATGATTTAGCCTGTGAAAAGAAATTAGTTTAAAAGGCTAAAGATAAACTCAGTTTAAAAATACACTCATGGAAGATGATTTCTACCAGTTTACAAAAGAAATCTAGAAATGTTTAGTAAATTCTCCAATTATTTTCAAGTTGATAACAGGGAAAGGCAACCATGTTCCCCATTATGATGACTATTTTTTTGGTTACTAACTGCAGGATCACTAATATTGTTAGATAAATGTCAGGGGAGGCTGGAGGAGGGAATGCTAAGCCTCAGTTGTCCTGTCTATATTATGGACTACATACTACATATCTTACAAATCAGTCCTTTCTGCTCATGGAAACATTTCTCCTTTCCTCCTTGTAACCATTGTTGAAGCTTCCAATCATCCTACTTTGCCACCAGTCAACTGACAGATCAGATTAATACTGATTACTGGAGACCTCAAAATGTGGATTTAATCAAATTTTAATTTTTTTTTTTTTTTTGGCGACGGGGTCTTGATCTGTCACCCAGGCTGAAGCGCAGTGTCACGATCATGGCTCACTGAAGCCTTGACTGCCCAGACTTAATTGATCCTCCCACCTCAGCCTCCCAAGCAACTGAGACCACAGACATGTACCGCCATGCCCAGCTAATTTTTTTAAAAAATTATTTGTAGAGGCGAGGTCTTGCTATATTGCTCAGGCTGGTCTCGAACTTCTGTTCTCAAGTGATCCCCCTGCCTCAGCCTCCCAAAGTACTGGGATTACAGGCATGAGCCACTGTCCCTGGTCCGAATTTTTTTAAAAAGTAGTTGTTCACATTAGTTTTAATTTGCTTTGCTTGTTTAAAAATGTCTTAATATAACTGTGTGGCTTAGGCCACATATGGATGGTTTCAAATATGCTAAAGATACCAGTAACTAGGGATAATTATATAGTATTTGAGACATAACAGCCATGCAACTAGAGTTTTAAAAATAACTCAAGCAGTCACGAACTTTCATTTTCTTGCCAACAGTTCCAATATTCAGTATCAGGCCTGGTCCTCCTAATTCACTGGAAAAGAGTTGGTTATGGCATGGCATCTAACAGTCATCTCTTCCTAATACAAATGATAATAAAT
Source organism: Cacajao melanocephalus (assembly GCA_963573385.1). NCBI lineage: Eukaryota > Metazoa > Chordata > Mammalia > Primates > Pitheciidae > Cacajao > Cacajao melanocephalus. The sequence goes on from CAUYLG010060644.1 coordinate 22,449, forward strand.
TTCACTGCTAAGAAGACAATCATCTGAAAAAACAGACATCTGCTTATGTTTTAAAGAAAGTCGTAATAGCAAACTGGGACTCTCTTCAACATCTGGATTCATCTCAGAGCACTGGCAATCTGAGTTTAACAGCAGTCATGTCTTTAGCAGATGTAGAAAGAATGTTCTCTTCTTTTAGACGTACCTAAATATCATTTGGAAATTGGAAGAATAGGAAAGCATATCCTTTTTCACTAACTATAAATAATTTGGAAGAAGAAGGAAGAAAAACAATCTTGAAATTTTCTATGCTGGTCTACATGATCTTACAATGAATCTCAGAGCATCAGTTTATGATTTAAATTACATGCTGTGTTCCTTAGCATACTTTTTTTTTCTTCAAAAACTAGTAATTCTAAATTACATAATTCTTGATACTTTATTATAAAACCTCTCATTTCTTGACCATGTCAATTATATCTGACTTTTGTTACTGATGGGGAAAAAAATCCAGAATTTGTAATACTTATGTCTTGGATATGCAAATGGTTATTTTCCTAACAATTCCCAAAATATCCACATCATAAAGCAGAATTAAAGATGGTTTACCTCTAAATATCTTTAGAAATATCAAATCAGTGTTCTGATGTGGCTAGTAATTCAAATGAAAAACTTTAAATAAGTCAATGCTTAAAATGAAACCTACCTCTGTTTGAATTGTGAATAAGCAATGAGTTATCTTAAATAGGCAACCTTTTTTTAAAAACAGAAAACATACTCAAAAAGGGTTTTAACTGGTAGCTGACAGTTTAAACCATGCCATAAAAATATTTAAAACATAAATCTACGTGTTCAGACTTCCATCTTGAGGGGTAGTTCAGTTTTGAAACAAGGTGCTAAGTCCCCAAAGAGCGAGCCATTTCTGTCATTGGCACGAAGTCCCCATCAGAGTAGACTGTATAACAGAGTCAGTCCTCACCCTGCTTTCCCATAGGGCTGGGGACTGGGGGGAGGGTGGACAGGCTCAGAGGGAGACCTCACTCCAGGACAGTCTCTTGAGGGGTATGCAAAAGCCTCTCTCTACAACCACTTTTGTGAGATTCCTCTTGACCACAAAAAATCATCATCATCATCATCTTTCAGTAGCAAAATGGCAGAAAACAAAGGGAATAAAAGAGAAACCATCAATTACGAAGACTCCTCATTCTCATTTCTCTACTCTCATCTCCAGTAGGTGTCTTTTCAGAAGAGAATCTTTTTATGGCTTGAACTAAATCTGTCTGGAGATTAAATATTGAACAGCTGGGAGAAGTTAACATAAATTTAGACTGACTCAAGAAGAGGGAAAAACTCTTGGTATATACGGTACTAATGATGAGCACCATTACCAGAACTGGAGCCACCAACCTATTCTCTAGGTTTTTTTCAACTTTAATTTTATTTTGGCGCACTGATCCATGCTAGATGAAAGTGAGGAGGTGGGGAACTTTACTTGGCAAATGCTTACTGAATGCCTGGCCTGAGGTCCACAGCCTAAGGGAGGAGACTTAGGGAAGAGTCTAAGGCAGTCAAGTCATCCCCTTTACACATTCACAACAGAAAAAAGTAGACAAAAAGACACTCATGAGCACACCAGTAGGAGTTCCTAATTCTGAGACAATAATCGTGCTCTGTGTTTTTTCCTTAAATAAGAAAACGTAGGGAGGGGACAGCCAGAGGTAAGAAGAGTTCAATTTTGTGAGATCATCCATTCACTTATTCCTCTTAACATGCCCTCTCCCCCTGAAAGATCAGAACCAAGGGATCCAAAGTATCTGAGACAGGAAATGAGTAACACAGGAAAAAGGATGTGGTCTGAAAAAGAGTGGATTCTGGGGCTGAGCCAGAGCAAGTAACAGGCACAGGGTCATAGCTGAGGGAAGGGCTTGGTGGCAGGAAGCGAAATCTCAGGGTCAGTCGGCTTAGACCAGAAAGTCAGTGACAGAGATGTGTCTGGGGAAGCAGCACAGTGCCTTCCTAAGAGGCTCTCCTTCCCTAAAGGAGGCAGAGAATGCAGAAACAATGGCTGATGAGACCCACAGCCAGGAGAAGGATGACTGTGACAGAAGGAAGAGGGGCTGGAGGTCCCTCTTTACTTAGAGGGAAGTGTAAATAATATATACGCAGTGAGCTTGACAAAGGTAAATTAAAAATTAACCCAGGACCTGGAAGAGAGTGGAAAGGGCTGGGAGGTGGAACATGATGAAACACCAGCATTCATAAGCACCTATGTGCCACATGTCAGTGAAGAACAGTTTGGGGAAAAAACAAAGGGGTGAAAACAGGAGAGAAAACATAGTTGGACAACTGAAAAACCGACTCAAGTACAACAGAAAAGTGGACTAAGAAACTACCCCCTTTCTTAAGATTAAGGCTGGAGGAAAAAGAGGTCTTTTCTTCCCTGTGCACATGGACGAGCCTGGAAACAGATCTTGGGTGGGCTGAGAGGCAGAGCTCATGTGATGAAGAGTGCCTGGAAAGGGCAGGTGCCAAAAGAGCACCACTCCCCATCTGCCCGACCTTCTGTGAAACAAGCCCGCCCTTGTGAGTGAGCCAAGCCAGAGGCCCTAGCTCCCCTTGCAGGGGTTGGAACTTAGGTGCAGAAATCGCCAGTGGAAAACACAGTTTATCAGCTGGTTAGAAAGTGTGAATACTCTCAAATGTAGATCCAGATGTTGGGAGCTATGTGTTAAAATCACTTTTATATTCCCCAGTGCCTAGGGCAATATTTTACCTAAAATGGGAGCCAAATAAAAGTATATTAAATCTAACCGAATGAAACCAGAATTACTTAGCTGTGCTGGTATCGTAAGGTTCAAGACAGCCTCCTGCCCTATAACCAACACAGTCAGGTACTTTATTTCTGTTCTAGAATCAAAACGATGTGAAGCCCTACATCCATTGTGACCTAAACCTAAACCCTAATCAATAGCGTCTGCCACAGGTCTGTTGCCCTGTATCCGAATAAAAGATATGGGGGGGGGGAGGTGGGCAGAAATACAAGAGCAAAAAGGAATTTCCTTGCCTCATTAGCCTGTAATGTTCATGCTGACCTAGAAACCCTGGCAGTTCCAACATTTGGGTTGACTCAGGCGGGGAAGAAAAATCCCAGGTGAATGATAATTGGATTACCCAGTTATGCCCCAGAGCCAAATGGCTGGAAAAGGCCAGGTCAGTGGGCTCTGGTACAGTTAAAGTGACATTAGTTTCTAAACCAAAAATGGAGACACTCGGGCTGACAGACAATAGGATGGAATAGTTTAAATTGGGGCTGTCCTAGAAAAATCCGGGACATATGATGGATTTAGGTCGGTAGCTTATTTTGCAAGGGCTCCTCTGGGCCCAATATGCTAATGGAGAGAGGATTAAGGATCAAACCCGGGAGATATCCGAGGGGAAGGCTGTCACTGATTTGTGAGGCAAGAAAAAGATGAAAAGATGCGCTCCGTACACAGCACATGAAGGTACATATCCGTAGGTATGGAGTAGGAAGGAAAGGAGAGTTGATCAGAACCGAAAGTATGTGAGTGAGATCAGGTGAGGTTCTGAAAGGCGGGGTAGGCGGGCCAGTGGTGGTGGGCCATAGCAGGGCACTGACTGGTATCCGACACGGAGCCCGGGCTTAGAGTTCAGATGGTAGCTTCGCCACTGGTTTACAACCTGACCTTGGGCCAGTTATTTACCTGTCTGTGGACTTCAGTTTAAATAGAGAATCTCACAAATCCCGATTTTAATGTAAAGCAACAAATATAGTCTACCTTCATCTGGCATAGGAAGGAGAGAAAACGCTCTTCTAAAAATGGAAGAGAAGACAGACACAGAACAGCTTGTCCCTTTCCATCCAATTAAAAACCTCGTGAGACTGAACTAGAATAAAAACAAAACTCTCCAGCGAAGCCGCAGGCGCCTCCAAGATAGGGAGTCCACCACCAACAAAGTACGGCAGATGTCAGCAGTCTTGCCCCCAAACGCAGTGTCGGTCCCCGGGAAGTCGTCGCGGCGGGGAGACCAGTTCTGGGCTGGGGCTGCGGTGGGGTGTGTGGGGGCCGGGGACGCGGAAGCTGCGGTGCGCCGGGGTGACACAGGGCTTCCAAGGGCGGCGGGCGCGCAGAGTCCCCAGGCGAGCGAGGCAGGGGAGCGGGGCACCTCCCAGGCGCCAAGCGGGCGAGAGCCGCGGCTGGCACGGCCTGGCAGCCACCTAGGCCCGGACCGCGAGGGGCACCGAGGGCGGTGCCCGGCTTCCAGGGTGGCGAGCGCGGCCCCAGGCCCCCCTTCTGGCGAGAACCCCTCCCCCGCCCCGGCACTGACCTGTCCAGGGCCCGGCTGGGCCTGGCCGGGCGGGGCCTACGCTGCCCCTCGGCCGGGCGCCGCCTCGCGCGGGGTCCCGGGCCCGGGCGGGCCGCCTCCTCTCCGCCGGGAGCCTCCGAGCCGGGGCCCGGGGCTGCCGCGGCGCATCCGACCGCACCGGCCTGGCCGGCGTCAACAAAGGGCGGCCGGGGCGCGAGGCCGGGACGGGGGCGCGAGGCCGGGGCGGGGGCGCGGGCGGCGGCCGGGGTTGCGCGCGCGCGCGCGGCGGGCGCTCGAGGGCTGCAGCCGCCGCGGAGACAATGCGGCGCGTCTGGGACTGCTCCCGCGGCCGCCTCCGCCGGGGGCGGGGCGACGGCGCGGGGCGGGGAGGGGCGGGGCCGTGGGAGGGGCGGCGCGGACACGGGCCGCGCGCTTCCTTTGTGCGCCGAGCCCCGCCTCGCGCCCTCCGGAAGGCGTTAGGGACGCCGGGGGCTCAGCTTAGGGAGGCGGGTGCCGCGCCACGAGGAGGCTGCCCTGGCCTCCTGCGCAAGTGCCAATTGGCGGGGCCGGCCCGCGACTCCCGCCTTGGACCGTTCACTCCCTGTGGGGCCTGGGGGGGCGGTCAGAAGACTAACGACCGCCAGTCACCGAGAGCTCAGTTCGTGCCCAGCCCTGTCCTCACTCTCCCCCTCATTGTTCACAACGACCCTACAAGTAGTCACTCTGCTTCCCACTGGGAACCGAGGATCAGAGGAAAGTCATGGCCAGAGTGCCCGGGTCACGCCTCTGTGAGCGGTCTTGGGCTCGCGGTGGAGGCTGATTGAGGAAGTGGGTTCAGGCGGCCCGCCGTGCCTGGCACACGGTCGGAGTCCCGTAAGTGTTAGTTCTCTTCCCCAAGCACATCAAGTGAACCTGCGCCGTCGTGGCGAAGCGCACTCATTCAGCACGCGCGCACGCGCGCGAGGGCCTGCGCCGGTACAGAGAGGTGCGGCGAGACATAGTACGCCCCTCAGGAGCGCGAGGCGCAGGAGGGTGCTGGACACACGCCAGGACTTCTCTTCCCTTCTTGACTTCCCTCTATTCCCAACATGGCCCCATTTTCTTGTCTTCCTTAGTATTCATATTCGTTCCCTGCCTTTCTTCTCCCCCTACCCCTTTCCACTCAGGCTTCATCCCATCTTTGTTTACATTTATTTTACATTCCTCAAATATTTACTTAACTCCCCTTCTCCTCTGTTTTTCAAATGTTCAACCCCCTTTTCATTCATTTTCACATTCCCTTCTCCTCTGCTTCTGCATTTCTTACACTTATACTTTGTTTAGAAACGAGGGTAGCACAAGATTGTATACTCAGCTTCTATTCCCTAACGTGCCGACACTTTCCTGCCTCCCTCTCTTAAGTTCCACCAGTTCTTCCTCGAATGCTCTTTCCCTAACTTTGAATGTCCAGGTCCTACCTATCCTTCAAGGTCCAGACTCAAGAACAGCAGTTGGCAAACTTTTTCTGTAAGGGACCAGAGCGTAAATATTTTAGATTTTGCAGGTCCTACGGTCTGTCGCAACAACTCTGCTGTTGCCGCAGGAGAGCAACCACAGACAATATGTACACAAAAGAGTGTGGCTGTGTTCCAATATAACTTTATTTATGGGCACTAGAATTGGAATTTCAGAGGATTTTCATGTATCATGAAATATAATTCTTTTGATTTTTTGTGAGCTGCACTAACAGTGGCAATGTGATGGTTTTGGCCATTGGGCTGTAGTTTGTCAGCCTCTGCTCTAGAGCAATGCCTATCTTCCCTGAAATCTATCCTGATAATCCCTAGTTGGCAGTAGCTTTTCCTGTTTTATAACTTTTAAATGACTTACCTCAAATCCTTCTATGGCATTTATTGCATTTTACTTTCTATTGTAATTTTCCTGTGCATTTTTCATCTTTCCCAGGAGACCTTCAGCTCTTGGGGGTGGGGTATAGACTGTGTTTCTCTGTGTGCTACCTCCCATCCCACAGTGCTTTGCCCAGAGCAGGCATTCACATATACACAGAATGGGCCTGGCACGGTGGCTCACACCTGTAATCCCAGCACTTTGGGAGGCCAAGGCAGGCAGATCACCTGAGGTCAGGAGACCAGCCTGGCCAACATGGCAAAACCCTGTCTCTACTAAAAATACAAAAATTAGCCGGGCATGGTGGTTTGTGCCTGTAATCCCAGCTACTCAGGAGGCTGAGGCAGGAGAATCACTTGAACCCGGGAGGCGGAGGTTGCAGTGAGCTGAGATCATGCCAATGGACTCCAGCCTGGGCGATGGAGTAAGAATGTGTCTCAAAAAAAAAAAAAAAAGACATACACAGAATGGATATTTAAGTCTTGGGTGGTTGACAGTTTTTCCCACCATATAAAACTTACTTCTCTCATGAGATAGGACCTCAAGAGGAGGATGCTTGTTTGTGTATCACCTTGATTTATGGAGGAGAAAGACAGGCAAAAGTCAGTTCATATAGGGGTTTCTGGATTACAAACACTTGAGCAAAAAACGTTGATTACCACTGTTCTGGAGACAGGGCATGAATCCTCAGTGGGGTCCCGTATGATACTTCTATTAGCAAATTGGTAAAAGGCGAAGAAAACATGCCATATAATTTGCAGGTGGCAAAGTTAAGCAGAAGGGTTAGTATAATGAATAGCAGAATTGAGATAGAAAAGATTCCTGCTTCACCATTTGTTTTTCTATGCCTCAGTGGTCTTACCTTTAAAATGGGAATGATAAAAGTTGCTACCTCAGAGGGTTATTGTTAGGATTAAATGAGGAAATATGTGTAAAGTCTAGCAGAGAGGGCTCAATACACATTAACTATTAATCATTACTGTTTTCTTGCTAGACTGGAACTATGGGTTAAATTTCTAAGCTAACACTTAACAGATGTAAGTAATTATATTTTGGTTCAAACTATAAATTATACAAGTTTGAGACTAAGGAGAGCTGGCATGACAGCAGTAAGACAAAACCTCAGAAGCAAAAATGAAACCCAGCTCTCTGGCATTCAGGTGACAGTGCTGTGTGAACAACCGTTATCATTCCTATGAGGTTAGAGAGTTCATGGGGGCACTGTCCTGATGAAGGAAGGTGAGGGAGTGACTGCTGTGGAGGCAGAGTCGTGGCACTGCCCTTTCATAGCCATGTGACCTGGAGCCCCTTCAGCTTGTGTTTCTGCCTCTGAATAATGGGGACAGGGATGATTCTACTTATCTTGTAGGGCTGCCATGAGTGAGTAAAGGACTTGAAATAGTCAAGCATATAGCAGGTGTTCAACAAATTTTAGTTCCTCCCTACCATATAAAATATGGATCTAGGGAACAGCCCTGCCCCTGAAACAGGCTTCTAAAGACTAGTAGCTGTTTATGTTTGGAATTAATGTGCTTAATTTTGGGGATCAAACTTTAAGAAAATTAATGAAAAGGTAGAATGTAGATTGACAAGCATGACCAGAATGGTGAGAGTGGAGGTCTTTACCTGTCATAGGCAAAAAATGAAAAAAATCTCAGATATTTAGCCTGGAGATTTTCTCTTTTCTAATGGGGAGAGAGGCAAGAGACAGTCCAACAACTGTCTACAGACATTGTATAAGACGGACTCTGCTCCAGCTCACCCAAAGGGTGAAAGCATGCAATTATACTTTGATAATTAGAGCAAATCTACAGTGGAATGGACTGCTGTTCAAAACCCCTTCTCATTTGCAAGTGTGAAGAAAGAGAAGAGATGACCTCCTTCCTGTCCTTTAGTTTTCCTGCTGGTCTTTCTCCATATTCTTTTCCTTGATCCTGCTTCTGTTCCCTATAGAACCTTTATACCCTTTTTGCCCTGCCTTGTCCTAAGTAAGGTATTTTTTTCTTCTTATTTTTGCCTTGCCTTGTCCTAAGGTGTTTTTTCTTCTTATTTCTCAATCAATTTCCAAACTCTTTTTTTAACTCTTGGCTGTCCCCACCACCCCCACCCCCCACCAACAAATACAGCACAATGACTGGAACTGCCTCCCTGAGTCACAGGTGGTCCATAGCTCAGAATGTCACTGAGACCTGGGCCAACATTGCTGTGCAAACTGGCAGAGAGGGGAAGGGAAGCAAATCGATCTTTGCAGAAGGTGGAGGTACTGCCGTGCTGCTCCCATCTGGGTGAAGGGACCCAGCACAGTCTCCTGAACCCCAGGCAGGGAGAAGTCCACTCGTAACTGAGCGCGCACAGACAGACAGATGGGGGTCCCAGAGCTGAGCACAGTTTCCTCAGAGATGCTTCCTGTGAGCTGAACTCATTTGAGTCCCCTTCTTCTTCCCCTTGGCATTTCCCTTATTTTTGAGATGTGGTAGCCATTTTGCCATATTTTCAATATCAAGAACCCCCTTTCATACCAAAGGAAGCAAAGAACTGTGGGAACTGTCCACCTGCCTCCACTCTCCACTCGCCATATGTATGTGGATACACCTGACACCAGTGACAGGCGGGCAGGCCCCAGTATCTGGCTCTAGAACTTTCACCCTTTCGCTCGTGTATCTTCTGTGTCTCCCCTACTTTATCCCTGGTTCATTCTCACTTCCCTCCTCTGTTTCCAACCTCCCAGCTTCCCTGCTTATAATAATTTACCCTCCCATTCCAGATGCCCAAGTGAAATGTGCCAGGGCATGGCAAGAAATGTCAACTTCCTCCCCTCCCCCAGGGCCCCACTGTGCTTCATACCGTGAGCTGGGGATGGCTGGATGTTAGGGCTCTTGGGTATAGGCAGGCCACCAGGCATGGCAGTGACAATGGCCTGCTGATGTGGTGACAGGCCAGACCGAGTCTCAGGCACACTCTTCTCCCCTGGTGCCGCTTCTTTCCAGTCATCAGGGACACACTGCTGGGGCTGTCAAAGGACAGGACAGAGAGAGGGGCCTCTCAGAAGTGGCCTTTGCATTCTTGGATACTTCCCTTGTTTCCGTGGAACTTGGGAAGCAGGCAAGGACTTTAAGATTCAGTCATCCTCAAATTGGGGAAAGCCCTCTCTTCCTTCTTGGAATCCCCAGAGGTGACTTCACCTGTCAGCCTACCCAGAAGCACCTCTTGACGGGGCCGTGGGGCTGTCTGAGCTGTGGTCTCCCCATGTGCTCCCTGGACCTTGGGGCCAGCTTACTCACCGCGGGTGAAGCAGGCTGCAGTTGCAAGATGACGGCTGAAGTGTGCTGGAACCTGCGTTGAGGGGTGTGGGGCATGCCCTCGGGATGTCCATTCTGAGGCCCAGCATCAGGTGTGGGAGGGTGACACTGCTGACTGCCGCCAGGCTTGTGCAGGTTGGCAGTGGGGCACTGGAGTGGAAGGGCGGGTGTAACCGGGCCTAGTGGCATGGCATGGGCCTCTGAGCTGGGCTGGGGGGCCACACTTGGAGAGACTGAGGTGAGCTGGGGGTGGGGCTGGGCTTGGAGCACAGGCCGTGACTGCTGGGGTGGCGGCTGCTGCTGTTGCGGCTGTGGCTGCTGCTGGATCACAAATTGGGGCTGCAGGTGCTTTGAGGGTGGCTGTGGGAGGAGCTGTGGCTGCAGCGGAGCATAGGCTGAAGGTGGAAAGGCCAGGTTAGAGAGCATGGCTTGACCTTCTCTTCCGCTGTGTCTCCGACCCTGCCCCTCCCACATCCACATAAAAATTGCTTCCCAAATTCAATGTCTCTTGTTTTCATCCCTTTCATTTTTTACCCTGAGCCTGGCCTGCTCATTGCCATGGCCTAACACACTCACTCTATTCCTGCTTTCCTCCTTTGCTGGAGAAACACTGGGCTCTTTGGGCTGTCCCCAACTCCCAAAGCTCAACTCCTCAAAACTCAAAACTCACCTCCTCTTTGGCCATTCTGGCAGTTCAGAGAAACACTGGATTCTAAGTGCGGCATGCTCTCTCTCTCCTCTGCACCCTTCACCTGTTGTTCCCTGTGCCTGCAACAGCTATAGCCTCTCCACCACCCAACCCAGCTCTGTGTGGCTAGTCCTCATCCAGCTTCCCAATCTAAAAATTGGAAATATAGTTTCTGCATAGAAGTTGTTAAAAGGATGAAATGAGAAGAAAATGACAGAAAATGACTTAATGCGCACAGCACAGAGCCTGGACATAGTCGTACTCGGTCATTTCTAGTTTTAACGATTCTATCAGTTTGGTTTAGGTTCTTAGAGTGTCTCAGGTTTACCTCTATCATAATAATGCTTGTCAAGGTGGGTTGGAATTGTTTCTTATCTATCTTCCATGAACTCCTTGTAGTCAGAAACTATCGTGTATCTCTCTATCCAGAACTTAACACAGTGCCTGACAGGAATTTATTTTTTGCCATGTGTTGCTATGCTAGCTTTTCCCTCTTCCATTTTAAGCAGGCTGACTCTTTGAGGTGAGAATTCTTATATTTTTTTAGTAATCCCTTCAGTGTCTAGCTCATGCCTTGTTTAAAGTAGGGATTCAGGAAATTCAGTCCAGCGATTGTCTCTGCACAGATCACTCTCTGCCTAGTGCCAGGCCAGCCTAGGAGGAAGGAGCTCAGCTGAATCTGTCCTGTTTAAAAACTGTCCTCCACAGAGACTTCCACGGCCGGAGAGCTAGCCAAATGCATGGCAGGCCACAGCTGGAGGCCAGCAAATGGATTTTTACAACTAAAGCCTCATGCTAGTAAAGATAAAGGCAAATTCTGGGTCCTGAGCTCACATTTTAAAAGGACCCTGTGATGTAACAGGTGCAAAGTAAGCAGGTTTCAAATTGAGTTATGGGAGGTACCTTCCTTCTTGAATTCTGTCTATTCACATGCAAGTTTTGAATGATATCATCCCAGGGCGACATGGAATTCCAAGCAGAATTTCAACAGGAATGGAAAGGACAGAAATAAGATGCATTACAAAGGAAAAGCAAAATGGTCCTTGGTGACTGACTGTCATAGTCAGAGAGAGAGGGACTGTGGATCGCCCACAAGGGTTTAGTGTGGATCATACTGAATGATGGGTTTGAGAAACTTGGACACCAATGTGATGATGGGGGAAGTGTGTTGGGTTTGAGTTGATGGCGGAAGCTTTGTGGAAATGCCGGCAGGCATTTGGTGATTATAAATTGTCCCTGGCCCCAATCTAAGCCATGTCTCCTTATCTCACATAGAATAGGTCAGAATTTAACAATCAGGCACTTTTGAGAAGACTGTTGATAAGGCACCTGGGAACCACTGCAGAGGCCACACAGGACTACGTTAGGCCCCTGCAGCCAAAAAGATCTGCAAATGATGGGCATTTTCACTGCAAATGCAACCAAAACCCTTTTCTCCCTTAATGCAAAATCACTGGATTCCTGCCCCTGGAATGTGGACTCATTCTAGGGGCTGCCCATGTGAGGCGGGAGCTGGAGATGGTCTAGGTCAGGAAGGCTAAGAGGATCAATGACACACCCCACTACTTGCTGGCTGTGCGGACTGAGACAAGGTACTCTTCTTTCTCAGGGCTTCAGAGTCTAATCTGTGAAACAGGAGGTCTGAGCTAGGTGATCACATAAATCTCTTTCACATCTAGAATTTGATGGGGTGGCTACAGCAGGAAAGTAGTTTACAATTCAGGATTAATAAGGAGGAAAAAGGGTTATAGAGGGAAAAGGTCCTAAATCTATACAGCATAAAGGGTACAGGTAGGGACAGCACATATTTGTTTTCCCAAACGACTGGGAAAGGGAGCTGCTGGCCTGGCTTCTATTCCTGTGCTTCCTCTCCTATCCCATTTTCTCCCCACCCTGTGCTTCTCATGGAAAACTGAAAGCCATTGTTTTAGGACAAATGAGGCTACTGTACACCAAGGCTGGAAATAAAGCTCAAAAGGCTTGAATCAATTCATAGATCAGAGACCCCAAGGTATTTTGGGGGATATATTAATACATCCTTAACTTTTTGAGGTTAATAAAAACAAAGATCAGGGTTTAACTCCAGCATTATCCTGGATCAAAAAAAATATCCTTTTGTTTAGAGTATTGCAGTAACTTTGTAAAGGGTCTTCCTGAGTCCAGTTTCTTCTCTCTGTAATCCAGCTTAGAGAGTGCAAACTAATCTTCCTAGTGCACAGATCTGATCTCTCACTAAAAACCGCCAGGACTCTCCTTTGTCTGTGGTTGTCTAAAGCCCCTGGCAGGCAATCAAGATATTTTTACAACATAAACTAACCTTTTACTTTTTATTACTTCTTTGACTCAAGCAATCTTTACTGTTCACCGTACCTTGCACAGAGTATATGCCTTTTCTTACACTGTCTGGAGTGTCGCAAATCAAATCCTAGTCACCATTCCCTGGCCCTTACAGCTGACAGGACTTTCCCCTTTCTCTGAGATGACATTCAGGCCACTTGCTTTGCGCTGCCCTCAGAGAAGCAGTGTGCCTAGAAGTCAAGTGTGAGTACTTGAGTCAAAATGCTTGGATTTGAATTCCAACTCTGCTGCTTACCCGCTGTGTGACATGGGGTGCGTGAGTTACTTGACCTCTTTGTACCTCTGTGGCATCATCTTTAAAATGGAGGTAAGGATGACACCTATCTCAGAGTTATTTCAGTAAGTGTCTTATCTCCTTTAGTAGGTAGAATTTATGTGAGTCATTTGTTTCCTCCAAAATATCTTTAATTTAGAGAATGCTCCATCAGTACTGCTGAATGAATGACAGACAACATGGTGAGACTTGTTTATCCCACAAAACTTGTTCTCAAGGGTTCAAGTATGCAGGAAACGACTCACTGTCCCAGAAATGCTGGGACATTTGCCCCAGAGCATACCAGGTATAGTTGCAGGACAACTTAAGCACTTCCTTTCATAGAAGTCCTCTCTAATTGTCTAGAATTTGAGGTTACCTGGCCTACAGGCAAGGAGACTATGCCTGTGGGAGGGAATGGCAGATCTTTTCACTAGTCACTACTCTTAAGTCAAGATACACTTCCAACCATTCATCATTCACTCAACAAACAATTTATTAAACACCCACCACACATCAAGTACGATGCATGGTAGTGGCTAAAACATGGTCCCTGGAAGAGAATACAGTTTAGTAAAACAGACAGATGGTAGACAGATACTCTCGGCATAATTTGGTAAATATTGTGATAGGAGACAAGCGCAGAATATTGAGAACGTGGAGAAGGGGAGTCAGCTTTGGAAGGAGAGCAGAGAAGGTTTCCCAGAGCAAGTAAGTGTTTAACATGATTCAGAGTTAGGAAGATGACAAAGGGAACAGCATTCGGGAAGACTCAGAGGCATAAAATACTATGGTGAATTCAGGGATCTCCAGGGCATTAGTTGAAGCCCAAGGTGTCTAAGAGAGAGGAGTCAGAAGAGGAGGCAGTTTTCGGCTGGGCCTAAGTTATGCTGGCACCTTCTAGGGGCTACTTATTCCTCAAGATGTCTCACGTGATTAGGCTGCAGGAGGTAACAGGTTGGGGCTGGCTGTAGAGGTCAGCGCTCCCAATACACTAGAATGGACAAGGAAGCTCCTTTTAGAAAACCCTAAAGCAATAGCCACACAAATTTTCTGTGATACAGTCCCTGGGCTTGGGGTCAGCAGGAGTTTGAAAGGGGAAGCAGAGCTAAGGGAAGTTTGCTGTAAGAAACTTATAAAATAGGGTTGGGTTGCCCCTGCAGGGGCACTCTATCATAGTGTGGTTATGCCTGAACATTTTCAGCCCTGTTCTGCAGCCCTCTGGAAAAACTACCAAATACTTGCCATGTACAGGATTCTTTGCTAAGTAGCTTGGAGCATTAAAAAAGAAACTGTCATCTGCATTTCTGTCCTTACTCTGCCCTTGGCAGAGGTTGGCAGTATAGCAGAAGTGAGTGGATAAAGGCATGGGTTTTAGAGTCAGTCAGATCTGGGTTTAAATCTTGGCTCTGACACTGATAGGCTGTGCAATCTTACATACATTGCTTAACCTCTCCGGATCTTGACTTGCTGTTCTGTAAATGGTGGTACATACTACATAGCTGCTGGTATCAAATGCAATATTTTGTTTAAACCACAAAGACGTTCACTGCCTTTGCTTAACACCTGGTACCTAGTAGATGCTCAGTAAATGGCAGCTATTCTTAAAATACTACCTGTGATCTGCGTGTTGCTTTGAACTTCTCAAAGCATTTTTATCATTTAAATCTCATTTATTTCTAACAAGAAGCCCATAAGGCAGTTGAGCAGTGTTTTTATTTTACAAGCAAGAACTGAGAGTCATTTCCAAGTGACTTTTACGATGCAGTGAGTGAAGGGGAACTTCATTTGATAGGTGAGGCATGGCACCTTGCACATAACAAGATGCTGATGGCCAAGTGAGTAACACAAGTCAGTAAGGACAAGCGAGTATAGCAAGCTGAGAGGTATTAGTTGCAGGCAGTTGAGAATTCTAGAGGCCATCTTGGAGGTGTGGACAACAAAAAGGAATTGTTATGCCAGGAGGCAGGGAGGGAAAGGGCATATGACAGGCCAAGAAAGTCAAAAAGGGGTAGAAGTTGGAGAGAAGAGACAACAGCATATTTGCTTGGCCATAACAGAGGGTCTGCATGAGGCTGTCATGAGCAGTCAGAGAGGTGCAGTGGGCAGTTGGGGGAGGGACTTGAAGGTCCCCCATGGAGTCAGATAGTCAGAGTCATTAACATGATATTTAGTGAGCCCTTACTAAAGACTAGGCATTCCAGCTGATCAAGGAGTTCATAAAGACACAGTGAAGATTTTTAAACAAGAAGGAAATAACACAGTCTCTGAGGGAGATAATTCTAGCAGTTGTGAGTAGGATGTCCTGGTGATCAGTTAAGCATCATCCCATCAGCAGGCCTTAAGCAAAGCAGGAAGCCAAAACAAGAGGAAGTGTCATTAGAACCTGGTGACAAACTGGTGATAAGCTGGGTGGTGAGGGAGGGTGGGAATGAGGGAGGGCTTTCTCTGTGCCGGTCACTTGTGCAGGCCATCTCACTCATTTACGGCCTGTGGGAAATATAATCACCTCTGTTTTACAGAGGAGGAAATGGAGGTTTATAGAGCTTAAGTAACTTGATCATGGTCATTAAACTAATAGGTGATGAAACTGGAGTATGAAACCAGGTTAACTCGGAACCCCACTGTTTTTCCCACTGAATGCTCTGCCTCCCTGGTAGCTCTAAGGCTACCAACAGGCTGTGCAATCTTAGATAAATTGCTTAACCTCTCCAGATCTTGACTTGCTGTTCTGTAAATGGTGATACATGCCACATAGTTGTTAGTATCAAACAGAATATTTTGTTTATACCGCAAAGAGGTTCACTGCCTTTGTTCAATGACTAGTAGATGCCCAGTAAATGGTAGCTATTCTTAAAATACTACCTGTTATCTGAATGTGAAGTCAAAATAACTCTCTGAGTCTGGGGTGCAGGAGGACCTCGTGATTGTGGACAGTGCTCAGGAAACTGGTAGAGGGGGCCTTTCCAGAGAGGAAGATAAAGGTTTTTGTTTTACAAATTATCCACATTAAAAAAAAAAACTTGTATGCAGGTGGGGTGATGTCCATCCTACCGACAGCTGAAATGTGTGGGGAGAAGGGAGGGGGACAGGGATGGATGTGTATTAGGAAGTCACTGGCAGACAGGTGGTGGATGTCTGAAAGGTATGAACTGACAAAATCCTCTGTGAGTGAAACGCAGGGGCACAGGACTGAGTTTTAGGAGACCCATAGCTAATGGCAGAGGGCAAGAGAAAAGGAAGGAGGGTCGCACCTATGCACACAGATGGTCCCACATACCCATGCTGGGCTTAAGTGCTTCCCAGTGCCAGCTGAGATCCTCCTCCTTCTGTTCCATTCTTGAAACTTACTCATATTTCAAAGTTCCACTCAAATTTCTGCAGCCCCCATTAGAATTTAAACTTGTTCATCTCTTTAATGCCCATAGTGCTCAGCATAATGTTTGGCACATAACAGGTGCTGAATGACTATCTATTGAGCTGCATAGTTAAAGGGACAAATGGTTTGGGGATGACAGCGACTCTGAGCCATACCTCTTTCATTTGTGAAATGGAACAATCACAGTTAAGATTAAGTGAGATATGTAGGTAAAGCATTTAGTACAGTATGTGAAACATGGCTGTTCATTAACTGGTAGTTATTACTATTATCCCACAGCAACCAAAGAAATAGTCTGATGGAAGCCTAGGGTGAAGAATTTCAGGAAAGAAGAAACATCCACCAACTCCAAGTCCCTTTGTGTGTCACAATCGGCTTTCTCTCACACATACATGCATACAGGCTTGCACACACAGTGAAAGATGTTGAGCAAAATAGAAAGCTCCTCCACTGATAACCTATGTCATCTGGATTTTTCTCCCAACATAAAAAGAGATTCTTAGTTATCTAAATTTGGTGCTACAGTGGACAGTTGAAATGACCTTCATGGCTGGCTCCACAATTTTAACATCAAAACTGTTGGGGATTTCTAGCAGGTGACAGTCCCACCTATATGCTTTGGTTTTTATTGGATTCCCTAAGTAAAAGTGTGCTTACAGTTTGCAGGCTGCTTTGAGAGGGAAATAGGGTACCCAAGCATCCTAGAATAAGCAATGTTGCATTGTCCAGCCTATCACAGACAGAAATCACTGCCCCCTGCACAAAACGCTCTCTGTGTTCAGACAAAGCAGCTGTGTGGCCTTCGAGCAGAGTTCTCGCTCCTCAGCTGAGACCTGAGGCAGGCTGAGGATGCAGAACAAAGACCTGGCATCTGGAGGCCCAACTGGGTGAAAGGGCCCCAGCTTTTCAACAACCCGACAGTTCCCTTTATCACAGCATCTCCCTCCCGGTCAGCAACTTTCTCCTCACCTTTGGGCCTGAGTGTGCACCCAAAGCCTGGAGTTTATCCACTAGAATGAGGACTCCCAAGAACCAAGTCTCCTATCTGGGGCTGTGGCCCACTCCCTTAGGACTGGGCTTCCCTGGATGCCAGGCCCAAGGGACCCCTGCTGCCTGCCCCTCTTCTGCCCTCCTTTGCTCAGTCAAGTCACTGAGAAGGGCAGGCCAGGCCCCTTCCTTCCCCTCCAAAGCCCAATCTCTTAGGCTCTGTTCCCCGCCCCTTACTACCATCCCCCACCTGCTCCCCCACCCCTTTTCTCGGCATAAGGGACCTTTTCTATTTGCAGAGCCTAAAGAAGCCGGTTGCCAAGGTGACAGGAGCAGGAACAGCAGGGAGCTTGCCATGGGGGAGGGGCTTTGCCCCCAAACAGCTGTCAGTGGGAGCAGTCCCAGCTGGGACTGGAGGGTCTGCCTGCTCTGGGAGGAAACAGCCCCCAGGAGAACACATTCCTCTCTGCCATACCCACCCCCCACAACTGCCCCACCACAAGTCTCCACTGGTTACTTTCCCTGGGGGCAGCCAGCCAGCCAGCCAGCTCAAAAAAATGCTCCAATAACAAACAAAAAATGCATGTGCTCGCTCGCTTTCTCTCTCCCAGACACACACACACACACACACACACACACACACACACACACATGCTCAAGCATGCTCTTCTCTCCTGCTCTCAGATCCCTTGGCTCATTGACAGTGGGATGGCTGCTCAGGAGGCCAAAAGTCACCTCTGCCCAAGGAACTGTGTAGCCCAAGACAGGTGCTGCTCCCAGCTGCCTCCCACCCCCCAGGTCCTAAGAATGATTTCAGTCTTTTTTATCCAGAGACCCTGAGAGGATCTGCCCCTCCTAAGCCTTCCTAGCTGCCTTCCATCTGGGAGGTGGGAGTGGGGGTGTGCAATCCCTGGGCTTACAGAGAGGAAGGGGTGGGAGAGAGGAAGAATGAAAGGGATGGTAGGAGGCAGGAACAATGCAGGGCCCACTGCTTTGTGTCTCTGGGGAGAGGTTCTTTGTGGGATTGCAGCTCACAGCTGCTCCATAGAAAGTTCTGTGGAGCCACTGGTCTCTGCACTGCATTCTAGCCATGGACTGTTAGCCTCAGGCCCTTGGGCTTCCAGCCTGTCACCTGCTGGTGTTTACCTTTACACCGAGTCTCCACCAGACTCTAAAAACCCCGAACAGGCTTAGAACCCCCAGACTCTTTCAGCTTTGGGTCAGAAACAGGAAGGGCTGAGGAAGCCCCAGATTACTATAAGAACTGAGAGGGGCAATCTGGCTTGAGATGAAGAACACAGTGCTCTGGCCCCCAGCTCTGCCACTTATTACTTGGGCGACCTTGAGTGAGTGACGTATGTAGTAAGCTCCTGGAGAACCTCTCCGAGCTTCAGTTTGCTCATCTGTAAAATGGATAAAGATCCCACCTCCCAGACAGGGATCTTTCCAAGGTTTAAAGAGTGCGATGTGTACAAATGCAGGGCACGTTATCCAGCACACGACAGACGTCCCGTGAGTGCTGGTCTTGTTTCTGTCCAGTTTTCTTGAGAACTGAGTTGCCTAGCAGCCTTAGGAGGAACCCAAGAACTAGTCTTTCTTTTGAACAGTGTTAGAACTTGGGGGGCTGGCTTAGATTTAGAAGGAGGTTACATTTCGGCCTGGGCCAGAAGGGGGTTCTCAGGAAGGCCTGAGACGCAGATGGTCCTCCAGGGCATGCAGATTGAATGAGAAAACAGAAGAAGTGCTCATTTGGGGTCTCAGCTCTAGTCCAAGCTGCTTTCAACACATTGAAAGAGCCCCCGTCTACCCTTCTGAACCTCACTTTCTTTTTCCATGAAAGGAAGAGGCTGGGCCACTTTCTGGAGAAGGCCATGCCAGACAGTGAGAAACATCTGAAGCCACAGGGCAGTGAGGCGTCCACGGGGAGGTGCCTTTCTTGGCTCAGCAGTGGCCGCTGGAATGCAGTGACTGACCCTTTGGCCCTGGGTGATTTCTGAAACCTCGAGAGGGTGAATGAGAGATTTCGAGTCTGTTTCCTCCTAACTCTGTGCCATGTGGCTGCTTTGCCTTCCTCTGCCTGGGCACCTTCCCCACTGTGTCTGTCGGGTCACGTGCTTGGGCTGCAAGACTCATATGCCATGTCCTCTGAGGGACGGTGTCTCTGACCCATTCTGCCTGGCAGGCAGCTGACCATCTGTGCCCACACTGTGCCTGGTACTTCGTCCTAAAATAGAATTTATGAAGTGGAATGGATTTGCTTCTATATCTGGCTCCCTCCTTTGGACTGCACACTCATTAGGGGAAAAAAATCCTATCCTGTTTTGACAAAGATGTATTGAGATATACTCTTGATATATTTTCTCAAGAAAAAAAGCCTGCAGGTTAGATTGGATGGTAAAATGGTTTGAGTGAGGACTGAGGTCAGTGGCTGTCTCAGGGATGTGATTAGCGTGACTCTCTCTTTAATGCAAAGCCATGTGGTCCGCCACTCTATTTATTTCTAAGGTAAAACAGTGTGGTCTTGTTCCCTAGACTGATGGGCCTGGCTTCTTGGGCTCTTGGCAGATTTTCCCATTAAAGATTGCCTGCAATGGGCAGTGCAGGGAGAGTTTTAGTAGGCAGGGAAAGGGGTCTAGCCAGGGCACGCCAATTCATCAGACTTGCCTCTCAAGGAATCTGCTAGATTTATTCTCCAGTGTAACCCTCACTGGCAAGCCTTTCCTAGCTCCTCTCCTCAAGGCTAAAGAGCTCCTCTGTTCTGACAACGTTCAGAGCTTAGATCTATTATGGCATTTGTCATGCTCTATTGCCCTGAACTTATCTGTCTCCCCAGCAAGACTGTGCCCTCCTTGGAGGGCAGGACCTGAGTCTCATTTATCTCTGCACACCTACAGTTGGAAACATGATTGGCAAACACTAATCAACAAATGCTTGCTGAATGATGAGAAAAAACAAACTTCCTACATTCCCGTCTCCCTGTCTGGTTCTTACATGCTTTTGGCTAGCCCCTGGCTTTTTGCTGAGTCTTGGAGAATTTCAAAATAGTCCAGCTGCTAGCCTCCAGCCACTCCAAGTTGTGCCCACAGCTCCAGAGCTGTGGCTGTGTACCCCAATTCATCGTTGTGCCTACTGTGCAGAAGGACTCTTTTATTCCAACCGACATGGCTGCCCTGCCTACAGTTAGACCAGAAGCATGGCAGAGTCAGGAGCTGATGGACACTTTGAGATAGGGAGGGAGGAGAGAAAGACCTGGTATCTCTGCAAGTCCATGGGAAAAAGGGAAGTCTAAAAGTCTCCTCCTGACCCACGGCCCTGAGTTTTCTGGGCAAGGATTCCTGCTTCCTGAAGACCTTACCTGGTGCAATGAGGGGGTGGGCAGCCACAGCAGGAACCGTCCGGCTAAGCCCAGCCCGGCCCTCCATGCTCCCTGGCACACTGCTGTTGCCATCTCCTTTCTTGAGTGGCTCCATCACACTGTCGGCTATGCCAGGCTTGGCACCTGCGGGGGAAGCCTGAGCAGTATTTCTGCCCTGTGCTGTGGTAGGCAGAGGCTGGCTACCGCCAGGTGTGGGTTTCAGGGCCAAGCTGGACAGGACAGGCTGAGTGGGGGTGGGGCCCGAGGCTGCTGCCGCTGGCGTCTGCTGTGTTCGGAGGGTCAAGTTCTGTACCTGGAAAAGAGGGGTCTGTGGGAGTCCTGAGATTGCGGGTAGGAGCAATGCCAACACACAACTAAAAGGGAGAGAGGGATGGATCCGGGAATGGCTGAGTAGAACAGGAGGTTGTCAAATCAGAGAGAAAGAGAGAATGTGTTAGGGGCTAGAAGAGAAACCAGAAGCATGTGGAGTTGCTTAAGAGGGCCAGAGAGTTCGCTGTGACTGCATCCACCAGCAGAGGAGGCTGAGTTCTGAGAACGGCCTACTGCCCAAACGGGCTGGCAGGGGGTCGGGAGGCCAGTCTCTGTCCCTTCTGCTGCCCTCCCTCCTCCCCCACACTTTCAGGATTGGACGCACATCATCCAGAAATAATTCCCAGAGAGGAGGACCATGGGGCTTCCCGCACTGGAAAAGGCCAGGGCAAAAGTGGAAGTTAACTGACCAGCAAGGCCACCAGGCAAAGGGTTATCTTGTCTCAGAATAAGGTTGCCGCACTGCCGGCACACTTTCTCAGCCTGGTCCCTGGCGCCCTCTGCTGGACAGACGCCCTCTGCTGTGCCAGACTCAGAAACTCCTGCGACCAGCCCTCTTCCCCTCCCCCTCCCCAGTCTGTAGATGAGGATGGGGAGATGGGAGTGGGAGGGGTTCCTTCCCCACTGCCCACAGAATCTTCCCAGCCACAGTAGTATCTGTGCGCTCCTGGCAGAGTAGGACATGTCTCTGCTCCCTCTTTTATGCCATTTTTCTCGAGTCCTAGCAGCGCTACCATGTGTGACCGGGGTGGGACTTTCCACTTCTGAAGCAGCAGCCAGACCAGCTAACCTGGGACAGGTGTAAGGTACGGAGGTAGCATAGCCCACCCCTCCCTGTCAATCATGTTGGCCTCGGCAGGCTGCCTTCTGGCTCCTGACGTGTGTTTGAGGGAGCAAAACAGAGCCAGGAGGGGCTGAGGCCTTCTGGAGGGTAGTGGCTGTGCAGGCCTGGGGGTGCTGGGGTGTCCTGTCTCCCACCTGCTTTCCTAGCTGATCCCAGCCTCTCCTTGTGCCCATCCCCAGCATCAGTGCCCCTCTACAGGGGTGCCCACCCCCCTGCCCTCCCACAAGCATGGAGTCCTCACCTGGGCGGGGGTGGGGGGCCGGGCGGGGGAGCCAGTGCCGAGCTCAGGCTGCACAGTAGCGACGGTGGCCGTGGGCGTGAAGATGAGCTGAGGGGACAAAGGAACAGTGCCGCCTAGGCTCCTAGCTACCTGCACCAGGTTACCTGGCTGGGCCTGGAATCACAGGAAACGAGGTGCCTTTTACCTGCCCGATGTGGGCTCAGCCACAGGACACAACTGCTTAGCCCTGGAGTGGCTATGGGGAAGGCCAGGATGGTAGAAGTAGAAAAGCAAGGAAAGGGGAGTCCAAGGGGAGGGCCTGCCTTTCTCCAGAGGCCCCTGGCATCCTGACCCAGGCCGGGTGCAGGGGTGGGGTGGGGAGAGCTGCTCTGGGCTACACCAAAGCTGAGTTCCCTTCAGAACCCTCTGTGAGGGGCTCATCTTGGAGGAGACCGATATTCCTAGGATACACTGAAGCCACCGCCTCCTCAACATCCTGGGAAGCAGGGACCGTGGGCTGAGACCGACACCCTAGGACCACCTTCCAGGTCTAACCCACTGCTGACCCCAGGGCTCAGCCAGGGTGAGACTGTCCCCCAGGGGATCAAGTTCGCTGTATCCTTTTGGTCATATTCTAGTCAAATTTAGATTCAGAGGGGCCCAGAGACAACAACAGTGGAGGAGGCGGACCACCTGGAGCCGTCCTCGGGTCTGAATCTCGTCCTGTGAGGTGAAGGTCACCTCCGTGGAGGTCTAGCTCTGCATCAGTGTGGATGTGCTGCTGCCTTGATAGGGTGCTTTCCCTAGAACTCTGCCATAGTGCAGCTGTGCTCGCCTCTCTGTGGGTGTATGCCCTGCTCTGGGGAGGGAGGCAGATAGGCAGGCGTCACAACCCCAGCAGAGTAGGACATACAGACAGAGTCAGCTTCGGGTGGCATCACAGTGTGGCTGTCCAGTTCCCTAGGAAATGGAAGTCTATTTCATGCCTTGTGGGTAAGAGGCTATTCCCTGGGGATGGAGATGGGCCTCAAATAATGAACTCAGAGCCAAGAGCAAATGTGTGGGAGCAAGACCAGACAAGCTTCAAGGGTCAAGTTCTGGCCGTAAGAGCAAAGGGAGGGGTAGGACTGTGTTACCTTCTGCACAGTGCATCAAATGGGAGGTAGGGACATGACCCACAGTGACTGAGCCCTACCTGGGGCTGCATGCTACTGCTGCCCAGGGAGTGTGCTGCCATTTTCCCAGGATATTCTCCTAAATCTTAGGGACCTGGCAGGCTCCTAAGAACCTTTATATCTCTCAGGGGTGGGTGCAAAGGAAAGAGCTGGTGCTACCTGAGTACATCCTGCCCAAACAAGCTCACCTGACCTTGATTAGAATGGGGGCCTTGCTGGGAGGGCAGTGGAAACAGCAGCGTGCCCTGAAGCTGGAAAGCACCTTTGGCCCCCGAGTTAGAGGTGGCCAGTCCTTGTAAGGATGGTAGGAAGGGGAAGACCCCATTTCTGTCAAGCACATGGATGTCTGGGTGTCCAGGACCACCTGGGCATGAACCCTTCTGCCCACCTTGATTAATTTTGAGTAGTTTCTGCTAAGAAGGGGACACTTCTGTTTCACTCTAGGAAGAGAAGGAAAGGTAGCATCCCAGGTAACTTTCTCTGTTTCAGCCTGGAGCCCCACCCTTCGTGACTCATTGAGCCTGTACCAAAGCTCCCACTCAGCCTTCCAGGCCCCCTTCTTTATCCCACCCCTTACCTCCTGCCCCTGCCCTTAGTGCTTCCTCCCCATCCTTCTCCATCTCCCAGCTCCCAGCTTCTCTGCCTCTGTCCTTCTGGTGCCCCTGAGCCATGGCCCTGGCCATGGTTACTCACCATCTGTGCCCTCAGATACATCTGTGCTTGGCTTGCAGTCAGGGCTGGGGAAGATGTGTTGCCCAAGAGCACGGCCTGCTGAGTGATGCCTGAGGCTGCTGCAGAGTTCACGCTCTGGGCCCGGTTGAGGAGCTGGGCTGCTGCTGGGGAGGCTGCCAGGTTGATCTGATGATAGAGATATGCGAGGTAGGAGACGGGAGGTTCTGCTGGTGAACTGTGTCCCCCTCATCCATTTCTTTCTGCCCGCTCTCCTGTTCTTTGGTTTATTCAGCCTCCTTCAGGACCATCATAGCCTTGGAGTATCCCCCCACCCTGCCCCATCTCTGACCTTGATGCCAAGCTGCAGGGGGATCAATGTTGAGAGAACTCAGCTATCAACAGAGAGCCCTGACATTGGGAGGATGACAGAGAGTTACTAACCTAAAGGTCAGTAAGAGACATGTCTTTTTTTTTTCTTTCCTGGCAAGAGCAACAGATTCCAGCCATGATGCTACATGGCTACGGATTCACCACAACTGGGTGTGGGAACCCATGGGCATTTTGGTCCTGGGGCTGTTGACTCTGCTGCTGCTCCCGCATTCTACTCACCGAAGATGACTGGGCCGGGGCCTGCGTAGACACATTGCTGCCTGAAGTGCTACCTTGTCTGTTGGCTACCAGGCTTGCCTAGGACAGAACAAACTCCTCTTGTTAGAGTCCCAGACCTCCCCCAGTCACTCCTGGGCTCTCATCATCCACAGGAGGTGCTGCAGGCTGCTGTTAAGGCTAGCAGCCTCTGGAGGTCAGCCTCCAACCTGCTTCCTCTGTGTGGCCCACAGCAAGAACCCCGCCTCCTCTGTGAATCAGGTGGGGATGGTAGCAGTACCTGCCTGATAGGATTGCTGAGAGGACTGAATAAGGCCAGGCACTGCCACTGAGCACTCCAGCTATCAGGCCACTGCCTTCGGTGTGTGGAGCCCTCCGCTCTACCACCATCACACCTGGCTAGCGCAGCCCCACAGAGAATTTGCAGACAGGCCTCTCCCCATGGCCAGCTTCTCGTCCTTCAAGTGTCAGCTCCAGTGTTACTCCAGCAGACAGTCCTTCCCTGACCATGCAATGCAAGGCCATCCACTTTGTCCTTCGGTCAGAGCAATCTGTTCTCTTTCATAGTGCTTATTATAACTTAGGGATTTAAATATTTTTTTCCCTTGGCTACTTTGGTTTCTGTTAACTTGCTGTCTTCCATTATAAGTGCCAGGAAGACAAGGTGCTCCATATACCCAGTGCCCGATATAAAATTTGCACACAGAAGGTACATAAAATGTTTTGCTGAATGGATGAATGAATGTGTTCTCAGCTAAGGAGGAGAGAGAGCCACAATGGGAGGCTCTCAGACAAGCTAACCAGGCAGTACCCTTCGTTTGTGAATGCTTCCTTGGAACCCACAGTCCTCCTTAGACCTGTGGTGATGTGGTTAGGACAGGGGCTCCCAGCACTTCTTCCCTGGGCTAGAATTGTGCCACTCCACTCACTAGCTGCATGACCTTGGGCCCTGTCCTGCACCTGCCAAAAGGAGATAATGACAGTAGTGCCTGCTTCACAAGGACTCTGTTAGGATGCAGTAAGAGAAGGATGTGAAGCACGGGTGCGGTGCCTGCTTCCTCTCCCTTTCACCTCCACAACCAGGACACCTGGCACCAGCCTCAAGGTCCTTCCCGAGTCTCACCTGCTGCACGGCCGCCAGGCTTTGGAGCTGAGCGCTGCTGAGGTGCTGCTGCTGGAGCGCCGCGGTCTGCAGCATGAGGTGCTGCTGCTGGGCAGCGTACATCTGCTGCAGGTACTGAGCGGCTGTGCTAGGCTGTCTGTGCAAGGCCTGCTGGATCACCTGAGGAGGGAGGGAGGGGAAGAGCCAGGCTGGCAGTTGCCACACAGGACACCCCTTTGGCACTAATGCCATCCAGGTCTCCCTAACTGCTTGGGAGATGCCAGGATCTGTGGCTACCACCATAGCCAATTGTGGCCACTCCCTAGGGCAGTGGGAGGACACCTGTTCGCAGAGCTTCTATATCATGTCTAACCTTGTCTATCTTGCCTCTTTCTGCAGCTCTTCCCCAGCACAGCCTGCTCCTGAGTCAACTGCCTCAGTGAGGAGAATCAGAGCTGCACACCAGGCTTTAACCAACTCTTGGGCAGTAGGGAGGCTCAGGGAGACAGAGGTGTCTCCAGCAGGCTTGTCAGGCACTCCTCTCCCTCCGTCACTCTGCATCCTCAAATGAGGGTGAAGCTCAATAAGGCAGAGAGAAGAATGGGGTGGGAGGGAAGAGCCAAGTCAGCAAGGGGCCTACGCCAGCTTCAGCAACAGCTGGCCACAGGCAAACTCAGGTGGAGACAACGCCTTGTCCTTGAGGCTGGGCCTGGGGATGCTCCCCAGGCTTTGTCCACAGCTTCTCAGAGTCCCATCAATCCCTTAGAAGAAGGCTGCCTGGGCCTTGCAGAGCAGGCCAGTGCCATAGGGACAGCACACTCCCCTTTTATTCTTTTTTTTTTTTTTTTTGAGATGGAGTTTCACTCTTATTTCCCAGGCTGGAATGCAATGGTGCGACCTCAGCTCACTGCAACCTCTGCCTCCCAGGTTCAAGCAATTCTCCTGCCTCAGCCTCCTGAGTAGATGGAATTATAGGTGCCTGCCACCACGCCTGGCTAATTTTTTTGTATTTTTAGTAGAGATGGGGTTTTACCATGTAGGACAGGCTGGTCTCGAACTGCTGACTTCAGGTGATCTGCCCACCTCGGCCTCCCAAAGTGCTGGGATTATAGCCATGAGCCACTGTGCCCGGCCCCCTTTTATTCTTTCCCTCCCTCTCTCTTTCTCTCCATCATTCCTTCTTTTTTAGCTACTGTCCCCCATTCCCTGGCCTTACTGCCTCTTCCTTCTTTCCTGATGGGATTGGCTGATCTCCTGGAAAGGACAAAAGGCTGTCCTTTGATCATCCCCATCCCCAGGAACAAAGAACAGTGAGTGCCTTTTCCCCTGAGTCCCAGAGACACTTCTCCTGCCTTCTCCCACTGGTCACCCTCCTGCCATCTCTTCCCAGTTGATGCCCTGCACTGGCCTTGACCAAGCTTCCCCCTGTTTTCTACCCTTACCTCTGCTGAATCCCTGGCCACAGGCAGCTCCTGACCCTAGGGCCTGTCTTGGCAAGTAAGCATTGCCAGGACAGGGCCCAGGGGCAGGTCAGGCTTTTCCTAGCTTGGTGTGACTTCTAGGACTGACAGCTCTAGGACAAAACAGCCTTTGGCTGATTTGGGGTTCTGTAAAAACAGCCTGGTATTGCAGATCCTCGCCAGTTCTAGTGTCTCCCCAGACATCCCCATCTCAACTCTTCTACATGCTTCCCCAGATTTCCACTCCTCTGATGTGAACACTTCTCTCCGAGACACTGTTTTATTTTAACTCTATTCTTTTTATCTCCTGCTCTCGCAGAATTATTTGTCCTTATTCCCTTTGTCTAGGCCTTTCTATTAGACTCCTGAAAGTAAGTCCAGCAGTCCAGCCCATGTAGTTGAGATACTGTGACCCTTCCTCATGAAAGGATGTTAATAAAGGGAGACAGGAGGAGCCCAGGATGGTTCTGCATGCTACCTTGGGTGATTCCACTCACCAGAGCAGAACCCCAGACCCCCTTTTGCCTAGAACTGTGACGAGTGGCAGGAGTGGGTACAACCCAATGTCGTGGCTAGAAACCAGAGCTAAGGTCCTCATGCACGACGGACGAGGGGCTGGGGCTGGGGGCAAAGGTAGGGGCAGGAAATGTGGAGTCACTAAGCACGAGGTGGAAACAACCGGGAGAGGGAAGAGTCCTGGCCATCTGATGGTGTCTTTTCCAACTCAGGTTTTCAGACCCTCTTACTGTCTGCTATGGCTTCTCCCCTGTTCCCTTATCTGGGCCTAAGGCCAAAGCAGGATGAGGTCACTTTTCTGGTGTAAACAAACTGTAATAGCAAAGTCACTGGGAGTAAACATTTCTCGGCTGTGGTCTCACTTTTCTGCCTGTATTATCCGGGAACCTCAAACATTGTAGTGATTAAGAACACAGGTCTGGGGTGAGAGTTAGGTTCAGTTTTTTTGTCTTTACCTGAATGACCTTGAACAAGTTATTACCTTCTCTGAGCCCCAGTTTTCTCAACTACAGAATTACGCCTAATAAAAACCAAAAGGATAAATATGCAAAATGCTTAGGACTATGTTGGGCACACAGCAGATGGCAGTGCGTGGCCCTGACTGCATTTAGGAGCAGTGAGCCGCCACCTGGAAGGCCTTGTGGATGACACTTGCCAACTGCCACTTTAGGGGAGAAGGTAAAAAGCTGCAATGACATAGGCTTATTTGGGGGTTCTTTTTTGGTTTTTGGTTTTTGAAAAAGTGAGATCTGTTCTTCACCGTGCAATGGTCATTTAGAGAGTGGGTGTGGGTTATGGCTGAGCAGCTCTTGGTCATGTGTTGTTATTGTTACTTGTCTGCCCTTTACTCTTACACACACGTGTACTCCAAACTCCTTGATTGGGCCATTTTGCATCCTTCACCCCCGTAACTATACGCAAATGTGTATCTACTAACTCACTCTCCTGTGCTTGTTCTACAGTCCACATCCAGATTATTCCACCAGACAGTCCCAACACCTTCTCCTGGCTATCCCTGGAGATGATTAAGGAGTATAATTCCTGGATCAATTAGAATCTTACCTGCACGGTCTGCCGGTCAGGAATACCACTATACACAGAAATCTGGGGCCCGGCGGGGCGGCTGCTTCCACCACTGCTGCTGCTGGCCCCGCTGGTACTGCTGGTGGCACAGGCACTGCTAGATGTGTGCGGGGCTGGCAGCTCATTCTCCATGGCCTGCAGTGTGGCGCAGTCAGGGTGCTCGGATGGAAGGACAGGCAGATGCTAGGAGGGAAGAGGCAGAAGTGAACTGTTTGACAGACGCTTACCAGAGAATGCTCACACAGTTGGTCTTGCCTATCTGTGGGTTTCAAATCCATGGATTCAACCAACCACGGATTAAAAATATTCAAAAAACAGTGTCTGTACTGAATATGTGCTTTTTTCTTGTCATTATTCCCTAACCAATACAGTGTAACAACTATTTGCATTGCGTTTACATTGTATGAGGTATTATAAGTAATCCAGAGATAATTTAAAGTATATAGGAGGATGTGGGTCAGTTATATGAAAATATTATGCCACTTTGTGTCAGGGATTTGAGTTTCCATGAATTTTGACATCCAAAGGGGTTCCTGGAACCAGTTCTCTGTGGATACCAAGTGACAACTGTGCAGTATATACATCAGCTTTCCAGCTTTCCAAACAGCCTGTGCTGGTGCCACTTGAGAACTGAGGTCTCTGCTTTTTGAGACTGGAGTCTCGCTCTGTCACTCAGACTGGAGTGCAGTGGCCTGATCTTGTCTCATTGCAATCTCCATCTCCCGGGTTCAAGCGATTCTTATGCCTCAGCCTCCTGAGTAGCTGGGATTACAGGCGCCTGCCACCACGCCTAGCTAATTTTTCATATTTTTAGTAGAGATAGGGTTTTGCCATGTTGGCCAGGCTGGTCTTGAACTCTCGACCTCGAGTGATCCGCCTGCCTCGGCCTCCCAAAGTGCTGGGATTACAGGCGTGAGCCACTTTGGGAGGCTGAGATGAGTGGATTGCCTGAGCTCAGGAGTTCGAGACCAGCCTGGGCAACAAGGTGAAATCCTATCACTACTAAAATACAAAAAATTAGCCAGGCATGGTGGCATGTGCCTATAGTCCCAGCTACTCGGGAAGCTGAGGCAGGCAGGAGAATCGCTTGAACCCGGGAGGCAGAGGTTGCAGTGAGCCAAGATCGCACCATTGCACTCCAGCCTGGTCGACAGAGCGAAATTCCGTCTCAAAAAAAAAAAAAAAAAAAAATCTACAGAGAATAGAATAAGAGAAAGAGGTAAATCAGAAGGCAATAAAATAAACTGAGGTTTAGTTTAGTTTTCAAAGCTGGAAGAGCTCAAGTGTGTTTGAGGTCTCCATCTTTTTTAAGTATGTACTTACTGAGTGTCCTCTGGATCTAATGCTCAGCAGGGAAACATATTGAGCAATTTGGTGAAAATCTCAGGTTTTGGAATCAGAAAGACTTGGTTTTGGCCTGGCTCTGCCACTTTCTAGCTGGGAAATCCTGGCATATCACACTTGTCTGACCTGTTTCTTAATCTGTTAGATGTGATAGGATATGGGCTGTTGTGAACATAAAGAAAAGTGAAGATATACGCCAACCATATCCTGCACGCTCTGTAAGCACTGGCTCCTGTGGCCTGGTTCTCACTGCCTGGATCCAATAGATGGGGCTTCTCCTGAGATGGAATTGGCAGAGACTTCTGGAACCTCCTATCCCAGTCAGCAAGGAGGGCCAGAAATTCCTTCAGGGCCCATCCTATGGCCTGAATACAGAACTGGAAATTGCATCTTCCATTGGGGATATGTGCTCAGCAGTGGAGAGGGACTGTGAAAGAAGGAAAGGGTGGTGGGAGAGGCACACTGAGATCTGAGTTTAAGTTCCTCTTTTTTTTTCTTTTTTCATGCTCCTAAAAATCCTCATTTCTGTATATAGGCTGTTCCTTCTACCCATTCCTTCCTACATGTAAACATAATATTTGTTTGTCACCCCATCACAGACATTCAGTCATCTGCTTGTAGAGTATACCCATTTACTAGGTGAAGAAAATACAATTTTTCACACTGATGAGAGCATGATTAGTGCAAAGAGCCAAAGTAATCATTAATGTCCTGTTGCTGTCTCCCCAGTACTGCTCAGTTTGGGGGTTATCATTTCTCAGGCTGCCTTTTTCAGATTGGGTGAATTTCACTGTGGGCTGAAAAAAGTGTGGGTAAAGGCTAAAAGACAGGACTGTTGGGAGTCTGGAAACCCAAGCCACTCCCAGGTGGCAGGCAGCAAGTTGTTTATGATTTCCAAGGCAGTGTAGCAGCCTGCAAGCTGCACTCCTGACCTGACTCTTGAAGCAGTGGATTTTTCCTTATGTTCTTATGTCTGCAAAGTGCTTGTCCATGAATTAATTCCCTTTGTCCTGAGCTGCACTCAGTGCTGGGCCTTATTATGGCTACTGACGCACTAAGGATGCTTATGATGATGATGCAGAAATCAATGAAGCGGCAAAGTCAACAAGTATTTCCTATGCCCTGGCGCTGTCAAAATCCACCTTATCTTATGTTCTAAGGAGGGAAAATTAGGCTGCGTAAAGTGATAGGAGGTATAATTCCGGATCTCAGAGAAAGTGAAAAACTAATTGTAAAGATAAGATTCAATTGAAATTTTAAAGATCATCAAGCAACAAATCAGTAAATGATAGTTCCATTCAAACACAGACTACCCCACAGAATCCCAGCATCTTCTCTTAGTTCAAAGTCTCACCTCCCTTTCCCCAAATCTTGGCCAGAATTGGGTTTCATTTCTTGCTTTTTATTCCACACTAGAAAACCTCAACTGAAGTACTTATAAATATAAAAATTACAATGGGAAAATAGGGCAGCAACCACAGCAAATTAAGGCGGTAGAATAATCTACGTCCTGGATGATCAAGTCTCAGTTCTATTTCTGTGCGTGTAGTTAATGGTACTGAATTACACACTTTAAAAAATCTGGTCATATTCTGACCTTCCCTCCTTTATCCTTTACATGAGTGATTGAGAGAGAGCAATCGAGAGAATGAGAGAGCACACTTCAAAGACAGCCACAGCTATCTAAAGCATGAGCTAGAACAGAGAGTGTGTATAGGCTGTTCCTTCTACCCATTCCTTCCTACATGTAAAAATAATATTTGTTTGCCACCCTACCACAGACATTCAGTCTTCTGCTTGTATAGGCTATTCCTTCTACCCATTTAATAGGAGAAGAAAATACCATTTTTCACATTAATGAGAGCATGATTAGTGCAAAGAGCCAAAGTAATCATTAATGTCCTGTTGCTATCTCCTTAATAAACTGCTCAGTTTTGGGGTTATCATTTCTATTTCTTTTTTCCTTTAGCAGCAGCTAGGGCAGATATTGTGGAGAGTGTACACTCAAATCTTGTTAAGAAATAAGACAAAATTCTAACAGGAGCATGGCATTCCTTTAGAGAAAAACTGCATAGGCCAGGCCAACCACTGCTCCCCATGCAGGGGAGAGAGACTTACTGCAGCAGCCTGGGCACGTGGGCACAGCGCCCTTCCCGCACTCTTGCCGCTGGTCTCCTTCTGCAGGCAAGCAAGCCTTTCCTTTCTTCTGTCTTCCGTTCTAGGTTTGCCTTCCCGCCCACTGTCTCCCCGCCCCGCCCCCACCGCTACTACCGCCCCCAAACTCGTGTCTTTTCTGTGTCAGTAGTTTTCGGTTCCCCAGTCCCTGGTTTTCCCACTCTTTCCCTGCCCTCTCTCACACCTACGCTCATGCTCCCTTTCACCACTGATTTCTCAGAGCTTCTCCTTGGGTGGGCACATCCTCCGTGTACTCACCCTCCCTCACTGTGCCTTGGCTCTCTCGAATATGAGCATGTCCTCCCCCTCACTCTTGCTCCCACTCTTGCCCTCTTGCCCCAGTGTGATTTATCCAGACTGGTACCTCCATTTCCCTCTAATGAGCTCTCTCCCCCACTCTTGACCTTCCTGCTGTTTCCCAGGCTGCCCACTCTTGACTGGCATCCCTCTGCCTCTGGCTCCCTGTGGCTCTCCCAGTACCAGCATCCTGCCTGCACATGCTCCAGTTCTCTCTCCTGTCACTTGTGGTCTCCCCCTCTCTGGGCATCTGCCCTCCCAGGCCTGATCAGCTGGTCTGTCTCTTTAAGTCACACGCACACTCTCTCTTACTCCCTGGATAGCATATGCTCACATTGCTTTCTGGCCCCGGCTTGCACCCTCTGTTCTAGCTCATGCTTTTGATAGCTGTGGCTGTCTTTCAGTGTGCTCCCTCACTCTCTTGATTGCTCTCTCTCTCAATTACTCATGTAAAGGATAGAGGAGGGAAGGTCAGAATATGACTAGATTTTAAGTGTGCAAATCAGCACTATTAACTACTCTCACACCGTTGTGCAACAATCACCACCATCTATTCCCAGAACCTTCTCATGACCCGAAACAGAAACTTTGTGACGATGAAGCAGTAACTCCTCAGTCCCCCTTGTCCCCCACCTATCCCCTAACCTCTAATCTACTTTCAGTCTCTATGAATTTGCCTGTTTTAGATAGCTCATATAAGTGGAAGCATACATTATTTGTCCTTTTATGTCTGGCTTGTCTGAATTAGCATAATGTTTTCAAAGTTCATTCATGCTGTAGCATGTATTAGAATTTCTTTCCCTTCTATAGCTGAATAATATTTTTCATTGTATATGTATATACATACTACATTTTGCTTGTCCATTCATCTGTTGATGAACACTTGGGTTGTTTCCACCTTTTGGCTATTGTGAATAATGTTGCAATGCAATGACCATGGCATGTTAAGTCCTTATATGCCAAGGACTGCTTGATTCCTTGCTTCTATTCTGTTGGGTATAAGCTAGCAGTGAAATCGCTGGGTCATATGTTATTCCGTGTTTGGGCATGTGGATATCAATTTGTCCCTGTACCATGTGTTGAATTACCTCTGTTCTTGGGCCCACCCAGTGCCCCCACTCCCCACGCTGCTCCATGTGGTATGTGAAACCCTCCATGATCTGACCCTTTTTGCCTTCCTGGCCTCATTTTCCACAATTCACTCTCTAGTCTCAGCATTGTGACCAAGGTGCCCGGGTCATTTGGAATTTGAGTACCTTACTTTTTCCTACCTCTGTGGTGTTTACTGCTGTGGTTTCACTCATGCTATTCCCCTCCCCTGAAATGCCTTCCTTCAATTTTTCATGTAGCCAACTCCTTAGATCTTCAAAACAACTTGAGTCTCTCCTGCGACATATGCACTGAATACAACCCCGCCAACTCTTCTCCTCTTGCTTCCTTCAAATTAGGTTCCAATGTCTTCCTTTAAGCCATCCAGCTGGAGGGCTGCTCCTAGGGTACTCTGTGCCCGCCTCTCTCCTAGCACTTACAACGTAGCCTTACAAGAAAATGATTCACTTGGAGGTGGGATCATGTCATATTTTCCCGTAATACCTTGTGCTTCATTCCGTAGATGTTTGTTGAATAAAATTGCTTGAAATGCACCATACTCCATCCTACTCCTCATCTGAAAGCTTAATCTCTACCTCATCCACAAATTTCTCACCAACTAGTTTAAAACATCAACCACCTGTGATTTCATTTCAGTACCTTCCATCAATGGTGTATAATAATAACAGTGATATTTATTGACCACTTACTACTTGTCAAGCACTGTTGTAGATGCTATGACCTTCCTTATGGGGTAGGTAGGATTATTCCAATTTTGTCAATGAGAAATATATCGAAGCAATTTATGTAAGGTCATCACAGAACTGGGATTCAACACCTGGTCTGACTCCAAAGCCACAGCACTTCCCATGATACTCTCTGCAACTTCACCTTGAGCCATTATTTCAACAACACTGGGCGAAGTCCATGTCAAAGCATACTAGATTTTCAGTTGAAAACGAACTGAGATCACTGAATTTAATTCCCTAATTGTTAATTAATGTCCATTTATACTTACAAAATGTCCTCTCTATGTAATTTATACATAAAGGATAATATGCATGTGTACCTATCAACCAGTATGAGAAATGGAACATTACCATCATCTCCCTTGTTTTTCCTATGCAAGAATGGAGGCCCAGTGTGGGGGAAGAAAGTGACTTGGGGTGATGTGGCTCCCTTGATTCTCACCCAGTACCAAGGAGGGCACCTTAGGAAACCTCCTGCCCGCTTGGTGGTGGGGATTTATCAACGAGAGAGGTGAAGTTTGCCCTGTGGAGAAGCCAGTAGCTAGGTCCAGCCATATGTCACTTCATTATTGGTCTCCTAGTAGAAGGGAACTTGAATTAGAAGGAAACATAATTAGGAAGTGTGGACCCACATAACAGCTTTCAAACTTTTTCTCTCACAGTTCCCCTTTTTGAACCAGTGCTTTCGTATCTCCCCACTCCCACCTTCCTTCTGCTCAAAGCTCTGGCTGCTGGGGAGTCGCGGAGGCATTTTGGAGTCGCAGTGAGGTCTCCTAAAGTATCTCTGGACTCTCCTTACATCCTCCCCTCTGGTCACCCCCATGAGAAAGTCTGAATCCTTAAACTTTCACAGTATGTAGGCTTTCAGCATTTTACCCACTCCTTTTCAATTTCCTTTTAATTCCTACTCTTATTCCTCCCTTCTCTTCCTTCTAACTAGTTTCTTATTTCTTCCCCAAGGCCACCCATCCCTGCCGACTCCCATATAAATCACAGCCAAATTTCATTAATGGCTAACATCCAGAACTAGAAGTCTGTTTTTCTCTGGGTTCCTACTCACTGTGTGGTTTTGTATGAGCCCCGAGTCTGAAGGGCTGTGATTCCTATTTCAGTCACTTCTCCGCTCCTAACCTCGAGGGGCCACTTTGAATGATGTGCTGACTATAACTGGCTTGGATAGTGATCTTATTACAGGTCTCTGCTGCCCACAGGTCCTGAGACCAGCAGCTGGAGAAATGCTGATGGTTCTGCTCTCCCAGGAGCCGCCAAGTCTAGTAAACACTAGGCCTTTGTCCCCAGTGTCAGGGAAATCCATTTGCTGTGGATTACAGCTGTGACAGAGGTTCCGGGAAAGCAGAGGGGAAGGATACTGAAAACCGCTCTCCAAATCTAGCCTAAAGCCCTGGGGTAAGGCAAGGTGAGGTTTTTCCTAATGGAATCAGAGCTGGGCAGGAAATGAGAAGTCTAGTCAGCCCATCATGGCTGCTGGTATTATCATGCGGTGGCTTGGTATGGCAAGTCTGAAGAGATGAGTGAACGTATTCCTTTGCTGTGGCTCTGCTTCTCTTCTCTGGTTGCTTCTCCACCAGAGGCATAAGGCAATAATAACAGAAGATTCAGACTCCCTCGTCTTGGGGGGTCCTATAGGAGGCCTCCTTATACCTCCTGGCTGCTTCATGAACATAAGTGTCCTGATGTGTTCCAGTCTGAAGCCACTGACTCACTGGGAGCAGTCCAGATGAATGCAGCTCAAACAGCCTCAAAAGGTCCCTCCCTCTCCCCTGTCCTCTGCATGTTGCCATCTTTAGTGTCTCTAGAAACCAAAGTAAGCAAATGAAGGCCAACAAAGACAGAAGTGAAGGATGAGAAATTAAAGCTGATCATACAGTCCTAGCAATCCAAACAGAATGATTTCACTGTGAAGCAAAACACTATACATTTAAACAAATAAACTCTTTCCGAAACCTTACTGTTTTCTTCCTAATTTATAAAAGGTAAGTTATATAAAGTATTTCTATTACATGCTGGTGCTGGTTGGTTGAAGAATATGAGGAAAAAGAAGGATTTTCTGTCTTTTGGAAGGAATGTACAGTGAAAGCCACAATGTGCAGATGCTGAGTGCTTGGGGACAGGGGATGGATGAGTTTGTCTAGACTCGGGCAGCTCTGGTCTCACTGTTCTGAGGCAAGGCAATACATATTTTGTGTCTTCAATGGGCCCCTAATCAAATATAAGCAGTGTCCTTATAAAAGAACGCCACGTGAGACACAGGCACACACGGGGAGAAGCCAGCCATATGAAGATGAAGTCAGAGATTGGAACTATGCTGCCACCAGCCAAAGAACACCTGCAGCCATCAGAAGCTAGGAAGAGGCAAGGAAGGATGTGGGGAGCATGGCCCTGCTGATACCTGGATTTCATACTTCCAGCCTCCAGAACAGTGATATGATACATTTGTGTTGTTTTAAGCCACCCAGTTTGTGGTACTTTGTTAAGGCAGCCTTAGGAAACGATTATGTTGCCCAATACTCAACCTGACCAGCCTAAAAAGGTCAAATGAAACTAATGGCAAAAAGGGTGCAAAGGCATTAAAAACAGCCTTGTTAATATAATGGCTTTGCATGCTCCAATGCAAGCCTTCTCAAAAATGTGGTCCCTTGGCAACTCTCCAAAAATGCAAATTTTCAGGCACCACTTCAGGCCTACGGAATCAGAAATTCTGGGAATAAGGCTCAGCAGTCTGTGTTTTCACAGCCTTCTGGGAGATTCTGATGCCTATGAAGTCTGAGAGCCACTGCTCTAACGGGTCCCACTATCAACTCTAATATGAGATTTAAAAGGGCAGTCACGTTGATGCCATAAGATGGTCATAAGGAAGCCCTGCAAAAAGGGGCTAGAAGTTGGGATGGGAAGAGTTACCAAACATAGTTCTTCCCTGCTGAAACCTCAAAATACCTCCACGTGGAAAGAAGAGAATGCTGGCAGCACTCAGTTTAGGGATCTTCCTGTTTCTCTCCAGCTTCATTGCCTACCACGTGCCCCCACACAGCTGATTCCAGAATTAGTCACACACTATCTCATGCCTTGCCCAGACCTTTTCCTCTGCCTAGGCTGCTCCCCAGACCCCTCACTCCCCATCTCCCTGGCCAGAGTGCGTTCACCCTTTGCAGTTCAGCTATAATGTCTGCTCCTCTTAGGGACTTCCCTTCTGTACCCCAGCCTGGATTTGGTGCCTTCTTCTGAACTTTAATAGCATAGCAGGACAGCTGATTTTACTCACTAGGCGGCGATTCCATTATTTTTAGATTCCTAATGCCTAATATGGTGCTGGGCCAGCAACAGTTAAGATTTTGTTAAATGAGGAATGAATAAAGCTTGAAGCTCTTTGGGAAGCTCTTCACCTCCTGAGGAACCCAGGTTAAGATACTGAACCACACTGGAAATACCATGTTATCTGAGAAGGGACCTTTGAAGCTATTAGCAGCCATTAGCACCTTTACTCAAATTTGTGGGTCCAGATGGCTACTGTCAATAGGGCCCACAAGATGTAAATTTTGACTTGGGAATGGAATGAGAAGGGAAAATGAAAGATGAGCGGTGTTGAAGTGATGGGTGTGGAACTGCCGTCACTGCAAAGAGCAGATGTAGAAGGTCCTGTCCAGAGGCTGGGATTAGACTCAGCCACATGTTGACTAGGTGGAAGCAAGGCAGCAGCATTATGTGGAGATGGTAATACCTTACCCCAACCTATCTCCCAGAGCTTCTGGAAAATGAAACAACACAGGTATGAGAAAGCATTTCAGAAACAAAAATCACACAAAGGCAAAGTGTCATGAGAGGGTTTAGAAAAGGGGAGAGAAGTTCTACTCTATAAAAATGAGCAGACATTGCCAGGGCAGGGTACACATACAGGAATGCAACCCTGGCCAAATTACTTAACCTCTCTGTACCTCATTTGCCTCTTCTGTAAAATGGACAGGAGTGCAGACTTCATTGGTTTTCAATAATAGGTAAAACAATTCATTTACAACATCCAACACAGCTTAGGTATGGATTATAAAGAGAGTATGTTAAGGTAGGATAAAAGTGACTTTTTTTCCCTCAGAGAAAAAAGATATTATAATTTCCTTCAATAAACTCAAAGTTAGAAAAATTCTGTGTCTAGTAACAGAGTAATTTTTTTTTGAGATGGAGTCTTGCTGTGTTGTCCAGGCTGGAGTACAGTGGTATGATCTCAGCTCACTGCAACCTCTGTTTTCTCGGTTCAAGTGATTCTCCTGCCTCAGCCTCCTGAGTAGCTAGGGTTACACACCTGCACCACCACACCTGGCTAATTTTTATTTTTTTAGTAGATGCGGGGTTTACTATGTTGGCCAGGCTGGTTTTGAATTCCTGGCCTCTGGTGATCTGCCCACCTCCGCCTCCCAAAGTGCTGGGATTACAGGCGTAAGCCACTGCGCCCGGCCTAGAGTAAATTTTTTTATGCTATAATCTCAGTCAGCTCTTCCTTGTTTAGCCTTCATAATGGTATGCATTTTGGGGATTTGTACATAGAAATCTCAGTAGCCAAGGCCACAAAAAAGACTGCTATAAAAAAAAGACCCCTATAAAAATCTCTCCAAGCTGGGTGTAGTGATGAACACCTGTGATCCCGGCTACCCGGGCTAAGTTGGGAAGACTTCTTGAGCACAGGAGTTCACGACCAGCCAGGGCAATGTAATGAGACCTCATCTTAAAAACAAAATCTCTCCATACTAAGTATCTCCACAGAGCACACACACAGCACAAATACCCAAAGCGTACATATACAAAGCATATAGCACACGCACATGCACATGGTGCACACAGCACACACACACACACAAAGTGCACATAGCACATACACAAAGCACACAGCACACACAAGGTGCACACACACATCACACAGTGTGCACACACACACTGCCCACAAAGCACACACAGTACATACACAAAGTGCACACGCAGCACACATGCACATGTGCACATACACACAGCTACTATTTCTAGAGCTTGCCATTTTCTGCTGCTCCTACTTAGCCTTGACAGTTCAAGGTTAAACTGTGATATGCCGGCCATTCTGCCAATGCTATGTCCTGACAAGTATGACTAGGCACAGGGATCATGGGAAATGGCTAATTATTAGGCTTTCAGAATAAAGCTCAAGGGCCTAAAAACTTATCTAGAAATATTTACTCACCTTCTTTTTCTCTTCTTCCACCCCTAAAACTGGGCTGTATCTTAGGCCTACCAGTGGCCCTACAGGTACCACTTAACTCTTTGTAACACTAGAGTCAAGGAGTTTGTTGACTTTCATGAGCACTAGCGTCGAGAGTGCCCTGGAGAGGCAGCAACTGTACTGGGTGCCCTGTTTTGCTGTGAAGATCTGAGCATGCTTCCCCCAGAGCTTCCTCCCAGGGTACAGCCTGCCTCTCTTGCAGTTTCCCTTTGCATCCCCTATGAGGAGACTAAGGGAATGGGGCTTTAAGCACTTCGATATATTCTAAAGAGAGACTGCCAGGGATAGATAGACTCCCATCACAAGGGCCTTAATTAGGTATGTAGATGGTCTTTTATCCATTAGGAGGCCAGTGTTCTCAGGCCAGCCACTGGTAAATGATAATAGTTCTTGCCATTTATTGCTTGCTCAGGGACATGATCTCATTTATTCCTCACAGCCACCTTCTGGTACAGAGACTACTTCCTCATTTTTCCCACGAGACAATTGAGGTTCATAGAGGCCTTGTAACTTATCGGAGACCCAGAGCTAGCAAATGGCAGGTGTAGGAATGGAAACCAAGGTTTCAAAGTCCACAC
Source organism: Cacajao melanocephalus (assembly GCA_963573385.1). NCBI lineage: Eukaryota > Metazoa > Chordata > Mammalia > Primates > Pitheciidae > Cacajao > Cacajao melanocephalus. The sequence goes on from CAUYLG010060644.1 coordinate 62,457, forward strand.
ACAAGAGGCAGAATTACTTGTGCTTACTCTGGTCCAGTCCTCTCCTGGTCAGTCAGTTCTTATGAAGTTAACTTGGCTCCCATAGCCTTCTGTTTACTAGCTTCTCTCACAAGAGTCATCTCCCACAGCAGTGTCAATCTAAGGCAAACATGTCAACTAGAACTCTCACAGGCCCTGCCTGGTATCCCCGAAATCACACTCTGAGTAACAATTGGGGCATGTCTGACATTTGTAGGCCTTTCCTGTTCATAAGTATTTCAACATATATTATCTACACATCAGGCTGGTCCTGTTAGCAATGTTTACAAAATCATTTGCAATCGTTTAATTGAAAAGTAATATAAAACAAAAACAACTGTCCCACAGGAGAGAGGGGATACAGGTGCCCACCTTTCCTGATTGCCCACCACATGCTGGGCACAGGCTCAGGGAGTCATGATGTATAAGAAAGAGAAGGAACTTCATAGTTGGAGGAAGCTGTTTTGATTCCTGTCTCTGCCCCAGCTAGAAGACCTGAGACAGGTTATTTAACCTCCACAGGCCTCAGTTTCCTCATCTGTGAAACAGTGCTAATAATAGCAATTATTAGGAATTATTGGGAAAAGTAAATTAAAAAATGCAAGCACCTAAGAAATACATAGAAAGAAAACACCTAGCACCATGTGCAACACAGAACAGGCATTCTATAACGATCAATTTCCTTTGCCTCTTAATCTTTCCAGCATTGCTTTAGAGCAGAAATTACATGAGGCAACAGGTTCTGAGAGGTAAAGTAGCTTTTCTAAGATCATAAAACTATTAAGTGGCATAAACCAGAATAGTCTGAATCTGGAGCTCGTGTCCAAGTTGCAACGTGGGAGTGCCTCGAATGTGGAGAAGGGAAGATTCTCAAACGTGGGCTTTTAATCCCTTACAATTTTTGACTACACTCTTAGTCCTGGCTTGGACATAAACTTTCCACCAGGCTCCCAAAAGCCTCATTCTCAAATCCTAGGAATTTTTTGTTGAGAAAAAGAAAGAAAGAAAGAAAGAAAGAAAGAAAGAAAGAAAGAAAGAAAGAAAGAAAGAAAGAGGAAGGAAGGAAGGAAGGAAGGAAGGAAGAAAAGAAAACCCCTCACCTATAGATGAAGTTGGAAGAAGTGACAACCAGGACAGACATAAGTCATGGGTTGTGCATGCAGTGGGTGTGTGGCAGGATGTGGGGGGAGTGAGAGAGACTAGAAGCAAGAGAGACTAGATTGCTATTACGAGATTCAATCCCCCACATAACTCCAAGCTCTGTGCAGTAAAAGCATTTTAGAAATCCAGAGTAGTGAACATTCAGTACACATTTTTCTTGGGGATATTGTTCACGCGATGCTTCATCAGTTCTCAGGGTGTTCGGATTAATCTTAAGCCTACCTTACATTATAAGCAGGAGTATAACTTGAATTTCCAGCTTCCTTTCTCCACTCCTTTCCTCCATCTTCTTTGGGACAGTTCCCTCTTGAAGGCCTCATAGCTTTGGCCCAGCCACCACTTAGAGGGCCCAGCCCTTCCCAGGAGACTTCCTCCTGCTTGCTTCTGCTCTGGCAACTTGTCCTGGCAGCTGTTTCATAGCTCTGGAATCACAAAGCAATTCCAGAGTCCCCTGGGCCTAGCTCTGGCGCCTCCTTACCCTCATTTGCCCCAAACAATAGCCTTTAATTGCTATTAACATTCCTTTCTAGCAGAAACATAGCATGCACATCTGTGGTCAGCCTATGGTCTACTGTGCCCACCAGCCTTTTGCTTCCTGCCATATTTGCAATGTTGTATTCCATTTTATACTCACGAGTTTGCCTTTCCTCTGTTAGCATACATCTTGGCTTTTAGCTTCTTGTATTTCTAACCTGTTCCCTATTTGCAGGGGAAAATTATCTAAATGGATAGATCCCCCTCAACCTCCCATTCTTTCCAGTCAAGCATAATTCTACCCTACCTCTTTTATCGTATTTATAAAATGTAGGTAGCAAATTTTGATAATTAAAGAATGCAGAACTAGGACTACAAGGTAGAAATTATAAGAAGATAGATTTCAACTGAATAGAAAACAGTGCTGCCTCACAACTAGAGCTGTTTAAAAAGTAGAGTGGGGCTGGCCATGAGGAAGCGAGTTAGTTGGTGGAGGTATTGAAGCAGAGGCTGGGCAACTACGGGGCAGGTGGAATTCCTGCAGCATCACCACTAGGGACTCCTTTAACCATGGTAGTATATAATTCCATGAACACTTGTTACTGGACATCAGAAGTCCACCTGAAATGTTAAGCTTTTTGCTTATTGTTAACATATCCATTTACGGACATTTTCAAGCTAATCTTGTTTTTCAGGCTGCAGGGCAGCTCCCAGCTGCTTTCCACCATTCTAGTTACTAGAGTAAATTCCATTAGTATGAACTTCTGGATGCTCATCATCTACTTAAGGTAGAGAAAAACATTGTTCTTATTTTATGGATGAAACAGCCACAAAGTGGTCAGATAAAAGAGTCCGTCTCTTTTGGATTCCCACAGCACTTGTCAGCTGCGCAAGCAGCTCACCCAACTACCATTATCTGCCTTTCCCATATTTATTGAACAATTACTATATGTTTGGTACTGAATGCAAAACAAAAATGACTCAGATATTCACTCTGTTTTTAAGAAGTTAACAGTTTAAGAGAAAAAAATAAGAAAAGCACATAAATATAACAGGAGTCAGCATTTTATTTTTTTTTCTCCGTAAAGGGACAGACAGTATCTAGGTTAGGCCTTGTAGACCACATATGGTCTCTGCTGCATATTCTTCTTCAGTTTCTCACCCCTTCAAACCATTAAAAAATGTAAATACTATTCTTAGCTTGAGGGCCTTACATAAACAAGTTGTGACTTGGATTTGGCCCTTAGTTTGTACACCCTTGAAGTGCAGTAAACTGTAAAGTGATAACTTTCACTTGCATCAGCTAAAGTTTCTTTTGGGATGGATCTTTAAAGATGGGTCTGATTGGGACTTTGGAAATGGGCAGGGGGCTTTCTAGGTGGAATGAGAATGTAATTCTCATTACACATTGTCCCCTCTTTTCTATTCTTAGAGCAGAGATTTTCAAAGAGTGAGGTCTTATTAAAAATGCAAATTTTCAGGTCCACAGTGGTTCTCAGACTTGGAGCACACATCAAAATCACCTGGAGGGTTTGTTAAAACAGATTGCTGAGCCCCACCCATCCCTAGACTTCTGAGGCTGCTGGTCCTGGGACCACACTTTGAGAACCACTGTCTCGGTGAATGGTGGGGAAGCAGAAGTTGAACAGAAATTGTTTTCTATTGTAATGTTTGAGAACTGAAAGGTAATGAAAGTCACCACTGGAGACAGAAGAGGAAGATGATCTGTACTTCAAGTACTAAAGGCTTTGCAGAGCATCAAGTTCATTCCATTTAGCACATGTACTCAGAAAGGGGATTTGAGTCACTGTAGGTTAGTGATGGGCTTTTTCCTTCAGGGCAGGAGCTTTCAGTCTTATTAGGCTCACCCACTGGAGACAGCAAATCACTGTAGGGGATTGTATGCTTGGGAGGATCTTTTCTTCTGAGTCTTGGTTATTGGCATATATTCTGTCTTGTTTCCGAGACATTTGCATATTTTTTTACCACTCCTACAAAATGGTCCCCTCTGCATCATGCCTGGTAATACTCCCTTTGATCAGCCAAAAAAAAAAAAAAAAAAAAGGCAGTGCTTCTATTTTAGCATTTAAATAAAATAGCTTGCAAAAATTCAGATGTGGAGCTCAGAGAGGCTGAGTTGAGGAGCCGGAAGAAGGGAAAGACAAGCCAGAGAGAGTACACAGAGGAATCTCAGAGGAGGGATGGGCAACCAGACACACGAGGAGTCATTAATCTGGCAGACAATGAATGGCAAATGGCAATTAGCTTGGCTGGGGTTGTAGCAAGCCAATGAAGTATGCTGTATTGCAACTGAGGCTCTAGTGTAAGGGCAGGGTCATTGCTAGGGAACTCAAAAGGAAGACAAGATAAGGGAGGTTAGAGACAAAGCCACCTGGGGCTAGCACAGAGGGAAAGGAAAGTGCTCAGGGTCATCATGGATATTCATTACCCAATGGAAGCATCCAGGTGTGGCTGTGTACTTGCCAGGGCTCTGAACACTGTTATTCAGGACACAATCTTGAAAACGAACTAGGTGCTTCAGCTGTGTGCACACATGCATGCACAAACACACATGCACATACACAAATGCTCTCTTTAGTCTGCTGCCTCTTCATCCACCAGTCTAGTCTATGAGGTCCTAATGCTAGGACCACATGCTAAACACTGGCGGAGTCATAACAGACACAGTTCTAAACTTGGGTTTATGGGCTTCCTTTCCTATCTTAAAGCATGCTTGTTTTTTCTGTCACGCCTCATTCACATGCGCATTCTCACATTCTGTTCCTTGCAGGCGCTCTACGGCCATACTAATGGATTCTTATCTGCCTATACACATTCTCCAGACACATTCATTTATTCACCTCACTTGAGTCATTCCCACATATTAAATACTACCTCGTGCTTCTAGAAAGCACTTCAAATCTCAAAGTTGCTTCTATTAGAGCTTCTGTTCCTGCTGTCTGCAGGGCCCTCCTAGCTTTGCCATTGTTATAAAAAGGAAAATGTACCAGTATTGGTTTGACTGATTAAAGAGCCCAACCCAAAGCAGATTGTCCTACCGTGGGATGCAGGTTTGTGGCTGTGGTGTCCCCGCCTTCAAGATCATCCCATTTATCTGTCTTTGTTCCACTCCCTCTCTCTTCCTGCACAACACTGCAATCACACACATACTCCGTGTTGGGAAAAAAAAAAAGGACAGCCTAATTTCCTGATGATTATGTTGTTACCTAGCAACAGCCAATCAGGGGCTGGGCTTTTTGCCTGCAGTATTTCATGCAAATAGTTTGGAGAAATTGCAGGGTAACCCAGGCTGCTTAGTCTGTCTTCTCAGGGGACACATTACAGAATAAAACCAACCCAAAAGGGGACTATTGAAGCCAGGCACATGCTTCAGATAGCAGGCCATCTGATCTCTTCCCTTGTCCCCTCTGTCCTGTACCCCTTTACAAAAGCATGAGGGTTCCACAGACAAACACGCAGGGAGGCCATAAACTTGAAAAGAAGCTCATTAGCAGCCATCATTTTCCCTGGATCTTTGTTAGTTATCACTGATAACTGGCACCCAGAGCAACCTCCAATACTCTGAAAACTGTACCTTCCTAGGAAGGCAAAGAATGCATGCTGCCATGCTCAGTAGTTGTCTGAGAGGATGTGAAGGAGAATCCTCAGCCTTCCTGTTCAGAAAGGAGCTGAAGCCTGGCACGTCTACCTGGATTTAGAAGCCTCATCTGTGCCCATGCTGGCCTCAAGTGCATTCTTCCTGGTCCTGACTGGAAAATCCTCATTTAAATGGTTGAACAGTGAGAGAAGCCACATCACTTATAAGACCTTTTCAAGAGTTTTTTTTTTTTTTTTGCTTCCAGCAAGTACTGAGGTTTGATGTAAAATCTTGTCAGGAGCCACACACACCAACTTTCTGTAATGCTCAGGGACCAGTAGAGTCTGTGTGGGCCAGAACCATATGAAGTAGACTCAGATGACAGTCTCCAAGCCTGTTTCCTCAGAGGGAACAGGCCAGGCTTCAGATGGTAGGTTGCTTTGTCATTGTTGTTATTGACTCGATGCTCAGTAATCCAGAATAAACTATGACCTCAGCTGCTGCACAGCTCTTCACTGTTCTCTTAATACCAACACTAACCAGCAGTCTTGCAAAGATGTGTTGTGGGTTACATGGGAACAGTGAAGAGAAGGATCAGCCCATGTCACCAACAGGAATGGAAAACCAATTCAAAATCCCTATCCTACTGATTTGGAGTTTTACATACTTGTAAGACAAGAGGTAATTATACTCCAATTGTTACAGGAAGTGGTGACAGCTCTCCAACCTCTGACATTCACAGCCTCACCATCCAGAGCCATATTGTGGAACCAAAGAAAAGAATTGTCAATCTGCTTTTGTTCAGAAAGGCAGAGTTAAGGAATCTCACTTATCCTGGAGGTTGAAGAGGCCACTGGATAACTCTATTCCCACTCCTGTCCTATAGTAAATTTCAGAAAGTTTTTGAGTTAGGTGCTTTTATCCTCATAGCCTTGGAATACATAATAGAAACCATATTTTATAGAAAAGGACACTGATGGGTAACTTGCTCAAACTTATACAGTTACAAAGTGGCAAAACTGGGATTAAAAAGCAGATCTTTTGACTCAGTGAACTCTGATGTCCAAATAATCCAAGAACACCAACACATCTTTATAGCAGCAAAAGAAAAAAAAAGTAAAGGAAAAAAGGGAATAGCAACAGAAAGCCAGTTTTCAAAGTAGAAAAAAAAGTCAACTTTTTGTACTTATCATAGGCATCTAAAGGTCTTTTTTTTTTTTTTTTTTTGAGACTGTCTCACTTTGTTGCCAGGCGCCAGGCTGAAGCGCAGTGCCGTGATCTCGGCTCACTGCAACCTCTGTCTCCTGGGTTCTGCTCAGCCTCCCGAGAAGCTGGGACTACAGGCACGTACCACCACACCCAGCTGATTTTTGTATTTTTTAGTAGAGATGGGGTTTCACCATGTTGGCCAGGATGGTCTCAATCTCTTGACCTCGTGATCCACCCACCTCAGCCTCCCAAAGTGCTGGGATTACAACAGGTGTGAGCCACCGTGCCCAGCCCAAAAGGTCTTTAAACTAGAGTTAAATATTAAACCTCCAGTGACTCTCACCTCCAGCTGAAAATAAGAACCACAGCTGTACATGTCAGAAATACTGCTTACTACCTGGGCCCCACTCCTGATCAAGTAATTAAGAATTTTTTGGTGGGGGGAGCAGAGAAGCAGTGCTTTTATTTTATTATTATTTTTTTGAGACAAGGTCTCACTCTGTCACCCAAGCTAGAGTACAGTGGTACAATTATGGCTCACTGCAGCCTGAAATTCCTGGCTCAAGTGATTCTCCTGCCTCAGCCTCCAAGGTCACAAACCATGACACCTGGTTAATTTTTAAATTTTGTATAGAGATGGCGTCTTGCCTTCCCGCCCAGGCTGGTCTCAAACTCCTGAGTTCAAGTGATCCTTCTACCTTGGCCTCCCAAAGTGTTGGGATTATAGGCATGAGCCACCATACCCAGCTGAAACAGCGTTTTTAAACCACTTCACAGGAATAGCACAACCACTTTGGAAATCAGTCTGGCAATTTTTTATAAAACTAAACATTCGTCTACCCTATAACCCGGAAATTCCATCCCTAGGAATTTACTCAAGCAAAATGAAAACAAATGTTCATAAAATGTCTTGTATAAATATGTTCATAGCAGCTTTAACCATAATAGTCCCCAAACCTGTGGTATATCCACATAATGGAATGTTATTCATCAATAAAGAGGAATAAAATATTAATATGTGCAACAACATGGATGAATTTCAAAAATACTATGCTGAATAAAAGAAGCCTTATACAAGGGTACATACTACCTGGTTCTATTTATATGGAGTTCTCAGAATTAAGTTAATCTATGATAGAAAAAAATCAGGGCAGTGGTTGCCTCTGTGGGGTACAGGAGTGGGGAATGGCTGGGAAGGGGAAAGAGGGAATTTCTGGGGTGATGTTGATAGGGATTTGTACTACATCAATGTATGCCTCTGTCAAAATTTACAGAATAGTGTTTTCAAATCTGTGCATTTTGTTGTATATATATATTTTACCTTAAGAGAAAAAAAAATTGAACTCTAGTTAATGATATACTGAAGTGTTTAGGACTGAAGTATGCTGATGCCTGCAATTTATTGTGAAATGCATTAGGAAAAGATGAACTGATGATGGATAGGGGGATGGACAGTTGGACAAATATGTGATAAGGCAAGTATGGTAAAATGTTAGTTGTAGAATCTAGATAGGATACATGGACATTCAATGCATAATTATTTCAACTTTTTGGTATGTTCAGAACTTTTCATAAGAAAATTTGGGGACAAATTACCCAGGTGATTCCAATGAGAAGACATTGGGGTAAAAGACACATTTTGATTATCTTAGTTGAAAAGTGTGAGATGAATACTACAGCACCCCTAAATCTCCAGAGATAATTGCAATCACACCTCTCCCCTCTCCTCCAAAATATCTGAAACACTGGAATAAATGTCTAGATGGAAACAAGACTTCCTAGTACTAGACTTAATCATTCAGAAACACTATGGCCTACTTCTCACTGGACTTAACGTAGGAGACATCATTTAACATACAGCCTCATGGGATAAAATATTTGAAATTAGGGCAGTTGTGGAAATTTTGGGCAATATGGTAACTATAATGCTTTAGAATTAAAAAACCTTAAGCCAACCTCAGTAGGAATGACTGTAAAGTATGAATTCACCGCTCAGTCTACGGCTTAAGAGCCCCTGTTTAGCCCCTGCTTCTCCTCCAGGGTTTGTACCCCTAGTCTTCTCAGAGCCTGTCATTTTCTCTAGCCCCGTTTCCCCATGGTGGGCCACAAATCCACAGGGCTCATGCAGGATCAGGTATTTGGAGAGGGAGAAGTTGGTGTGTGGTGCCTCAAAGGATCTGAATGGGCAGTTGATTTTAATGGGGTGGGGAAGGGTGAGGGGAGGAGTAAAAGGGGAAATAATGCAGTCAAGTGCAATCTGGGGCCCTTATTCCCCGAGCTGCCCCATTTATTCTGCATAATTGCTTCATTTCCACTGCCAGTGCATCTCAGAATGAATTTCATTACCATTGCCTTGGATATCATATTGATTACCAGTTTCATCGATCCCTATCTTGCTAATTAGCATATAAATTAGTCATTTGGGGGAGGCATTAGGCAAAATTGAATTTTCTCCTTAATCTTCTTTCAGAAGGTAAATGAAAATGGATGTGGCCTGTTAAAGCCCGTGGCCTTCCTCTGACACAATCTAAGTGCTGTTCACAGCCAAGGAACCCTCTTGTATGGGGAGAGAGCAGCTTCCTGCCCCATAACTAATAGAGCTGTGGTCAGAATCCTTGAAGAGTTTTCACAAAAATTTGAGGTAGAGGATTTGCAAGCTGAGATGCATTTCTTTGGAGATGACACTCTGAGCTGACAGACAGCAGTGTGCCCCTCCCACACAGACATGAGAGGAGGCCCCGTGGTACAGCACTCCCTGTGGTGTTCACTTCCAAGGCTGACACGGAGAATGCCACTTACTCTTTGGTTTAGTGTTAAAATGGTTTAGTGTTAACATGAGGTTTACACTCTTAGGTTTAGTGTTAACATGAGGAGTCTGGAATCAGATGGCTGTGGGAAGGCCTGCTCTGCCTCTTACCAGCTGTGTAATCTTGAGCACACAAACATCCCTAAGCCTTAGTTTCCTCATCTGTGAAATGGGGATAATCACAACACCTACTTCACCAGGTGGCTGGGAGCATTAAGAGTGGAAGCATATATTCAGAGTGTTCAGCACAGGGTCTGGCAGCAGCACCATCACCAGGCACCAGAAGGCCAAATAAAAATCTTAGGAAACTGAACGCCAGGGTTCTCCAGAGGGAGCTGCTCAGCTCCGAAGTAAACATTTCCAGGTGCTTAGTCCTGGGAACAGGTCACAGGCCAGTAGTCGAGGACCACATCTTGAGTCCTTGGAGCATGTTGAAAATGCAGAATCTTGGACCCCACTCCAGACCTGCTGAATCTGAATCTGCATTGTAACAAGATCCCCTGGCTCACTCACATGCACGTTAAAGCTTAAGAGGAATTGTTTTGAGCCATCCTGTTAATTATAATCTTACCCTGTTAGAAAAGGAAGAGACTTTGCAGAAAGGTTAAGTAACTTGCTTATAGTCCACCCATGGCAGAGCCCAGATGAGGCCTGGGTCTCCTGACTCTGACACTGGTCCAGATTCAGCCATGGCCCTCCTGAGTCTTCTCCTTTGGCAGCATAGCTGGCAGCTCTGCCCGCTTTGTTTGGGGTGATCTCAGTGGGTGGTTTTGACTCTGCCTCAGGATATATCCACCATGTGCTTTGAAAGGAGGAAATATTCCTTTGGAATATTGTTGGGCGTTATGAAGCCTGATTACCAGGATGACCTCTGCAGAGAATACTGATGCGATAGAGGAAAACATCCTTGATGACCTCTGCAAAGGCTTGCCTGCCCTTTGAACTCAGAATGCTTCAGATAAGGACACACAAGACAGTGATGCCTCCCAGGAAGCAGAGGGGAGGCATGCTTTTCACTGTATACTCTTTTGTATCTTTTGGACTTTGTTTCTCATGCATGAAAAAAATACTTAAAAATAATTGTTAAATAACTCTAACAAGAATGGCTCAGATAGACTGCAACTAAAAACAAGACCATCTGGCTCTGCCATTAGATCATCTAGTCTTGCTTATGATGGCATTGCTTTTGGCTTCTCTCTCCTCTTGAAACCTGAAACTGAAAAGCATCGTGTAAAGGCTCTGAGGCTGGAGTGCAGATGTAGACTCTGGTCTTGCTTCAGCACTATCAGCTTCCTCAGCAGGATGTGAAGTGCTTTGCAAAATTTTAAATGATATTAAGTAAGTGTAATTATGATTTAAACCCCAACTCTACCCCAATAAATCACAGCCAGAGGAAGGAGAGAACTTCTGTCTAATGGACTTTCCCTAGATCTGGAATAACCAGTCAAAATGGCACTAAGCTTGTTACAAACGTAATATACATAATATAATCCCATTGTTAAGTACATGTTACTTAATGTATAGCATAGCTGGGAGGATATATACCAAATGTTAATAATGGCTGCTTTGGGTGACAGTGTTACTGCTGAGTTTTATTTTCTCATTTGCCCTTTTCTTTATTTTCCAAATATCCACATATTTTAAAGTATCTAGGCTTGAACACCACAGTATTATCAGCACAAAATGTAAGGGAAAGGATGGTCACTTCCCATCTGAACATTCATTCAGAAGCTGGTAGTGCAGTTCTGCCCACATTGGCCCTTTGCATTGAAATACCTACTGAACCAGGGGCTGCAGGCATTCTTGGTTTCCCAAAGCTATATTCCAGTAGATCCAGGGACTACTTGGTATTTTTCAGAGCTAGAAAGCACACACAGATGAGAGGTATTGGTTTCTAGTATGGCTTCACAACAGAGAGCACAGTTGGCTAAAGTCAATTCCTGATCCAGATATTGACCATGAAGTGTTCTTGGGGTAAGTCCAGTTTACCTCAATAGCCTCGCTGATTGTTGCTTGGAGAGTAGGTGAAAAAGACATGGTTTCTGCCTTCAGGCAGTCTGGTTCCAGAGTTCAAGGACTTTACAATATTGGAAGAACAATGAAAATATATACAAGGCAAAATATGAAAAATTCTACTATAGACGTATAGAGCAAACAGAACAAAGTAGTGTGTGGGGTTGGGGTATTCAGGCCTGAATAGGACCCACCTTTGTCCTGCACTATGAGTGGGACTAGGACAAAGTGCTGCACTACATTGAGTCACTGTTTGCTTGTCTTTAAAGTAGAAATAACAACTCCTGAAGGGACCCTATAAGGAATAAAGATGATGTGTGTAAGACTTCTAGAATAGTACTCACACACAGCAGATGCCCTACAGAAGGTGCTGGGAGTATTACTACTTCGGACCTTGAGCTCACAAGGGCCACATTATAGTCACAGTATCATTATCACTGTCCCCATTTAGAAAAAGTTCTAAAGAGCTTCAGATTTATAGGTGAATGGATTCCAAAAAGCTCCAAGTCCTTGGCTCCATGTTTTCCTGTCAGATGCCATATGAACAGGCCAATCCTTTTATTTGCCAGAATAGACTTAAGCATCTTGCCATTGGAGATATGCCTAGCATAGAAGGAGCCTGCATAGCCTCTGGACACGTTTTCTTGTTTCCCAGGCCTTCACATAACCTAACGTGTGGCTTATGTTTCAGGAGCATGACTCAATCCACTCTTTTGAAATTTCTATAGCAAGGCCCCTTCAGCAGTCACTGAATTTAGTAAAGAAGCCTGGTGCTACTGGAGGCACAGGAACAGGCAGGAATAAAGGAATAGAAGTCACAGTCCCTGACCCCAAGAGACTTTAGGTAGGGATGCTCAAGAGACGGGGTGGGGGGAGCTTTAAAACAGTTACAAAATAAAATCAAGTGAATATATGTAATTCACAGTTACATCTAATTTCCATAGAAACTATGTTTCTGGAAATTGATATGTCAGAATGTTTATTTATAAGGCACTGGGGGCTCTTAGAAATCAGTAAGAAAGAAAGACATAACTTAGTAGAAAATAAGAAAGTAGTTCATTATTATTTATAAAAATATTATAAGTGATAAACCTATAAAAAGATGTTTAGCTTCATTCATATCTAAAAAGATCCAAGTCAAAATAAGTATAAGACTGGTAAACATTTAGAAATTTGATAATACTGAGGGCTGATGTAAGGTGAGTAATATACTTCTTACACTGTTGGTAAGAATGTCATTTGGAATATCTGTTTTAGAGGGCAATTTGGCAACATTTTTAGCTGCATACTCTGACTCAACAATTCTGTTAATAGGAGTTTGCACTCAAGGATACACGCCCTCCAAATTATTTTAAGAGCTATGTACAAGGATATTCACCACTGCATTGTTTGTCGTAGCAAAATCCCGGAAGCAAATCAAGTATTTATCAGTAGTGCAGTACTAGGAATAATAATACCAGCAAAGACAAGAATGAAAATGGTAGCAGTTAACATTTATGAAGCACTTACTACGTGGCAGCCAGGCTCTAATGCCTAACATAAATTATCTCATTTAATCTTCACACCAATTCCATGATTTGGTACTTTGATCAAATTACAGATGAGTAAAATGAGACTCACAGAGGTTAAGAAACTGGTCTAAAGTCACATAGAAGGTATCAGAGCAGGATTCCGAGACAGGCAGTCTGGTTCCAGAACTCAAGCTCTTAACTACTGTAGCACACACTCACTCACATCCACATCTATACATAGACGCATGACAGAATACTCTGAAGCAGTTAAAATAGTATAGTAAGTTTAAAAGTATAAAAGGGTAAGAATTGTACATGTTGAAAGGAAAGATCTCTGAGATGTATTATTAACGGAAAAGATCCATGTTGCAATAATGTACTTCAGACAGCTGCCCTTTGTGTTAGTAAAAAAGGAGGTATGTCAATGCATCATCATCTCATTCTTCTCTACATTAAAAATAATAAATAAAAGCATTAAAGGAATTCTCTGAAGGCTAACAGACTCCACTGCAATTATAAATCTTTTTGTAATATAAAAATTATATCCATCTTATTTGTGTGGTAGGGTGGCAGTGGTGAATGTGAACTTTAATAGTGATGTTCTAAATGACATTATTTCCTTAGTATAGTGAGGGAATAGGAGTTGAAAGAATGAGGGAGAAATAGAAAAATAAATCTAGAACTAGGGATGGCCTTCAAAAAACTGGTATTGAATCTTGAAGGTGACACCCAGCTCTAGATTTATTTTTTTATTTTTGTTTTTTTTGGGAAGCCTCCTGAGCCAGAGTAGGCTCAGAGATTTCCTCCAGTTCTAGATTTAAAGTGCAACACAGAAATATTGTGGATGTTTATAAAAATAAGTGATTGGTTTGTTCATAAAAATAAGTGACTGATATCACATTTTTTTAGAAGGCCTTTGTTTCTTTTTATTTTAACCATAAATTACTGCATATTGCTAATTGCTCTAGATTTTAAAATGCCTTTGTAACAAGAGGAAAGAGGCAAAGCCATTGACAGGTGGTGACAGTGTTAATTTTATCCAAGGATGATCATGTTTTTTCGAGGAAAACTTTCCCCATGGCCACAGGTGGGATGGAACAAAGCTGCAGAAACACAGGAAGAACATGTGCAGAGGTTACAATAGCCACGTGAGCAGGAGGTCTCTAAAGGCTGGACCATCTGCAGGATGTGGAATGTGTCAGGAAACGCAGCGTGGCTAATGTGTATCTGTCTGAATGGAATTTAAGTCATGTCATGGCTCTTCATGCTTCTCGTAGCTACTCGTACAATGTATCTTTTCTCCAATCTTTTGCATCCTGATTGCTACCACTAGGCCTTCATCATAATGTGGCTGAGTAAACGCAACAGCTTTCTAATAGGTTTTCCTTCCTTCTGGTGTCACTTTCTCTCTAATTCATCATTCGCAGCTCCACCAGTTTAATCTTTGTATAATGCTGGTTTTATAGTCCACTCCCTTAATTAAAGACCTTAATGGTTAATCTTTAAGAAACGATTCATGCCACTTAATGTGATAGTCACTGCTCTCTAATTGGCTTCACTTATCCAACATCCCTGTTCTTTCATTTAACAATGCATTGCACATCAACCATGTGTCAGGCACCGTTCTTGACACTAGGGATACAGCAGTGAACAAAGCAGACCAAATCCCTTCCTTGGGCATTTATATTCTAATTAGGGGAGACAGAAAATGATTATCAGGTGTGTTAAATGCTTTGAAGAACAGTAAAGAAGGGCCAAGGGGACAGGGTGCTGGGATGGTAGGAGAGGTTGCTATTACATAGGGTAATCATCGAATGACTCTCCAGTAAGGAACCTTTGGGCAGAAACCTGAAAGAAATGAGGGAGTCAGCCATGTAGCTATTTGGGCAAAGAGCATGCCAGGCAAAGAAAAGAACAGCTGTAAAGGCCCTGAGGTGGGAACATGTTTCATGTGTTCCAAGAATAGTAAAGACCCCAGTATGACTGAAGTCCGGTTGGGGAGGTTGAATGGGGTATGGTGCAGATTGCATCATGTGGGCCAGTGGTTCTCAACTGAGGGCAGTTTTACCTCCTAAGGGACATTTGGCAATATTTGGAGACCTTTTTGATTGTCACAACTAGGGGTGGCGTGCCATAGAAACCAGTAGGTGGAGGCCTAGAATACTCCTAAACATCCTGTGATGAACAGGACAGCGCCCCAACAACAAGGTTAACTGGCCCCAAATGTCAATAGTGTCAAGGTTAAGAAACCCTGATGTAGGGCCTTGTGGGCACTGTAGGGACTTCAGCTTTCCTCCATGTGAGATGGAAAGCTGTTAGAGGGATGGGAGTAAATGGGGTGGCATCATCTAACTTCCTTTTTAAAAGTCTCACTCTGGGTGCTACATGGAGAACAGACTGTAGAGGGGAGGGCTGGGGCAGAGACTTGTTGGGAGGCTTTTGCAACAATCTGGATACTTCAGATAGGCAAGAGATATGTTAGTTTGAGCTAGGGTGCTGTGACAAAGGTAGTAAGAAGTTGTCTGATTTTAAATGTATTTTGAAGATTGAGCTGATAGGATTTGCTGATTTCATCAAAATGGACACTTAGCTTTCTTACTCTGCTACCCATATGCCATGCTCATTTCTGACTCTGTTCCTGCCATTCCCTTCTCCTGCCCTGGCACGGCTCTTCTCATCTGGGCAAAGTCTATTCAGTCTGGATTTCAAGATTTTAACTAAGAGCCTTCCTTAACCATAGGAGCCCTCTCTTCCGCAAGGACACCTATAGCTTTTCTAGTCTATACCTCCCAATTTAACCCTCAGTATTCTCTTCAAATATTTGACTTTATGGTGAAAACTGACAGGGTACCTGCTATCACCGCTCATGTTGTAATGGAAATCCTAGCTATCATAGTAGAGCAAGACAAAGAATTCAAGTGGATAAAGTAAAAATATAAGGAAAGAAGAACAAATTCACATTATTTGCAAATTACATAATTTATATATATATATATATATATAATCTGATTGAACTTACAGTTAAATGATTAGAACTAATAGGTTTTACAAATTTCTATTTACAAAGTCAATATGTAAAAACCAAATGTATTTCTATATACTAACAATAAAGAGTTAAAGTGAAATTTTGAAAACTACACTGTGGCCAGGTGTGGTGGCTCACACCTGCAATCTCAGGTACTTGGGAGGCTGAAGTGGGAGGATCACTTGAGGCCAGGAGATTGAGACCAGCCTGAGCAGCATAACAGGACCCTGTCTCTAATGAATCTTTTTTTTTTAGAACAGTAGCTAGGTGTGGTGGCCGACACCTGTAGTCTCAACTACCTGAGTGGCTGAGGCAGGAGGATTGATTGAGCACAGGAATTAGAGGCTGCAGTGAGCTGTGTTCACATGATTGCACTCCAGCCTCCATGACAGAGTGAGACTCTGTCTCTTAGTGGGGAAAAAAAAAACACAACTAACTAAAAAACACTAAAAAAACCCTATGCAATGAAAAGGATGAAGTATCCAGGAATAGAACTAACAAAAGATGCACAAGACATAAGACACTTACGGGAAAAATCATACAAATTTAGAGAAATACATTTTAAAAGACCTAAATAAATGGAGAGATATACTATGTTTATGGTTTGGGAAACTCTGTATTATAGAGATGTTATTTCTTCCCAAATCAATCTATAGATTAAGTGTAATTCCAAAAAAAATTCCAAAAAAATTTTAAAAGAGGTTTTATACAAGTGAATTCTAAAATATATATGGAAATGCAAAAGACCAAGAATAGGCAGATCACTCCTAAAGGGGACAATGTGAGGAGAATTGCCCTATTTGATCTCAAGCTCTACTAGTGAAGAAAGTTTGGCATTAGCATTATCTTTTGGATAGACCCTGTTCTTGACTTCTAATTGTTAGCACCTCTTACCAGCTCTGCATTTAGTGATATCATATTGGAAGCTTGAAACTGGTCATTGTGGGAGTATTTATACTATGGAAATCAGCAAATACTACAAATCAGGGCTTTCTGTGTATGGGAACGGAGTGGGAAGAGCTAGTTGCTAAACATTTACCAGCATACCACTTAATGGAACCAGAGGTTCCCAAAATAGACCCACACATTTATGGATACTTGTTATATGACAGATGAGTTTATCAGGTCAGTAGAAAAGGAATGGACATCTCACTAAATAGTATGGGAAAACCAGGCATCCGTATGGAAAAGTGAAATTGATCTCCTATCTTACAGCAAACCCTCAGGTTAAAGTTGACTAAATATTTAAGAGGAATAGACAAAAATAGAAGAGTTTTAGAAGAAAATGTAGGAGAAAATAATATTGACTTTAGAGTAGTAAAGAATATTTTAAATAAGACTGATAAATCTGACATTAAAATAAAAAATGTATGTTCATCAAAAGGCATAATAACAAGACTTACACTGAGAAAAAATATTTTTATCACACATAACAAAAAAATTGCATCAAAAACATTTTTAAAATACCTATGAATCAAAAGTAAAAGATACAACAGAAAAATGGGCATCACACTTGAATTGAGTTTTCTCTTTTGTGAAATCCCACATGGCCAATAGACATTTAAAAACTTCACTTTATTAATAATCAAGAAAGTGCAAATTAAAACTACAATAGGATAAAATTTCATACTCATGAAATTGGCAACAATTCTAGAAGACTGACTATCAAACACTGGGGAGGATGCGGAGCAATGGTAATGTTCATGTGGAATGGGTAGGAGTAAAAATTGATTCAGTCACTTTAGAAAAGTTTAGTATTTCACAAAAGAGTTGAATATACATACCCATACAGTATGGCCTAGCAATTTTATTCTTATCTATACACCTATCTTAGAAAAACTCTTGCACATATTCATAAGGTGACATCATAATAATGTTCATGGTGGAATTGCTTTTTAAAGCAAAAAACAAACAAACAAAAAACTGGCAATGACCCAAATACCAATCAAAAGCAGAATATAAAAATACCTTATGGCATATTAATTCAATGGAATACTATACAACAATGAAAATGGCATACAATCTCAGATATTAACACAGACACATCTCAAAAAGATAATGTTGAACAAAAGAAGCAAGACTCAGAATGAATACTGTGTAATTCCATTTATACAGAGTTCAAAACCAGTTAAAACTAAGAAAGTATATTGTAAAAATAACAGTATATTGTTTATGGAGACACTCATATATGGTAAAATTATAAAAGAAAAGCAAGGGAAATCTTATTACAACAGTAAGGGTGGAATATCTGGGCAGATGAAGAAGGTAGATGCAAACAGGGAGCGGCATACGGGTGTCTTCTAAAGTTCTGTTTTGTAACTTGGTTTATGGGTAAATGTTGTTCACTTTATTCTTCATATACTACATATACATTACACAGTCTTCTGTATAATTATACATTTCATGGCGAAGCAAATGAAAAAGCATACCAAAGACCTACTCTATGGAAAGGTACTGTGGATGTTAAAATGACTCAGATGCCATCTCCACTCTGCTAAAATTACTTTCACTGAGGTCAAAGACTTCAACATGACTAAAGGTAATAAACATTTTCAATTCTTATGTTGTTTGGTGTCTCAGCAGCATTCAACACTGCTGACCATTCTTCTCCTTGAAACAGTATATTCCCTCGGCTTTCATGAAACCATATTCTCCTGACCATTCCTTCTCAGTTTCCTTCAAAGGCTTGTCTCCTACCACCTAACCATTAAATATTGGAGCTCCTTAAGGTACATCCATGAAACCCAATTTTTTCTATGCTGTTCTTTCTCTCTAGACACTCACATCCATGCCTATGGCTTCGATTACCGTCCATACATCAAAGACTTAGATCTCTAGCTCAGACCTCTCCTCTGAGTGATGTATCCCATTATCTTGTCAACACCTCTACTTGGATATTTCAAAATATCTAAATTTTAACCTGTTAAAAATAAAACTCATGATTTCCCTGCAAAACACGTCTTCTAGTATTCCTTCTCAGTGAATGGCATTACCAGTCATCCTTGACAATTTTACTTGATGAAAACAAATAGGCTTTTATTTTTCCTTCTATAGAATAAAATAACTCTCTTTCTTTTCTTCCTAGGAAAAGGTTGAAAATGAGGAAAGTAATTTTGGTGGTAGCTCTAAGTTGAAATAAAATCTTTCAAAAAAAATCCCCCACATCATCTGGCAATTTAGGTTTTCTACATAGAGGGAGCTTAATAAAATTAGTTCCTTTCCCTCTAATTAAGAGTTTTTCCAAAACATGACAGCAATACTATCTAATTATTTTCCTCTCTTTCTTTAAACCCCTTTATGTATTTTCTTGTCTCTTCTTCCCACTTCATTTTTGCACACAATAGGGTCTTAAATTGTTTCTGATTTTTCTTCATTTCCTTCATTTCTTCATTTTTCTTCATTTCTTCATTTCCTTCGTTTCTACCTTTTTCTTCATTTCCCTCAAGACCCACCTCTCTGTGACTGAATCAGAAGATGGTACTTCAATCAACAAATATTTATTGAGCACTCTGGAATACAGTGATGAGCAAGATAAGCTTCCTACTCTGATGTGTTTTATATCTGGATTGGGGAGCAAACAATTACAAAGTAAATAGCATGAGCTAATTAAGGAATTTAAACTGAATGATATGGAGAAAAACTGGGCAGCTATCTTAGATTGAGTGGTCAGGAAAGGCCTTTCTGAGGAGTTTATATTTAAATCTGAGACAAGGAGACAGTCACTGCATTATTTTGCATTAGTTGGTAATGAAGACCCTACAAGAGAAACAAATGAGGCTTGTTTGATGGCTGCACAGTAGACAAGAGAGAAAACTGTATAACATGAGATGAATGTATGAATTAGGTGACACAGGGCTTTGTATACCCAGAGTAGTAAGTTGGAGTTCATTTACTTAAAAATGTATTCTTTATAATATCTCTAGAATCTGCAGTGTTGTCTTCCTTTTCATTCTTGATTTTGGTTATCTGTGTCTTTGTCTTTTCTCCTCAATCAGTCTTTATAAGGATTTGTAGTAGTTTTTTTTTTTTTTTTTTTTTTTTTTTTTTTTTTTTTTTTTTTGAAAGATAAAAAAAGGTTTGACCACCGTGTGTAATCCCTAAGTGTTGTTGAA
>CAUYLG010060645.1:0-32773 GCA_963573385.1 Cacajao melanocephalus
AGAATTCTTCATCCCAGGTCTCCAGAACATACATTTTTCTCAGTATCATATTACACCTATTCTGAAAGTGACTATATAATTGGAAGTAAATCACTCTTCAGCATTTGCATAGCATTTCACAGACTTAAATGAAATATTGGTAGACTGTTTGTTATTTTCTTCCCTTATTCCTTCCTGTCTCTGTTAAGTACAATTATTGGCATAAAAGAGGTTTTTAATACCTATTCCTAGATTGTATTCCAGCCTGGGCAATAGAGCAAGAATTCTGTTCTCTCCCTCTTTTTTCTTTCTTCTCTCATAAAAAAAAAAAAAAAAAGAAAAAGAAAAAGAAAAAAAAACTTGCCAACTACATAATGCTGCAATCCAAATACTTACCTTTGGCTGTTCAAATTCAGGGCAGAACAGGTGATAAAACCCAGATGATAATGGATCATGGAAGAGTAGGAGGTGTAGAAGTGGGGCAGTGAATTCGTTTGAGTAGTTTCCCTTCGGAGCGTCGATGAAGGATGAAGGGCATGTTATGCCTGCTATAAATGTTGTAAACTGGCCTATTTCAAAAAGAGTGTAAGTCCCAGTATGTCCATTCCGGTTGCTCATGTTTCAGGGGTAATCCACACATAGTGAAAGAGCAGCAGCTCTTGGGGTGTAGGGTAACAGCCTTTCTGGAAGGAGCCAATCTTGACACAGATGATTGTGCTTCAAAGGTGGCCCACAGGAGCAAACAGGCCTATGCGAGTAAATAGGCAGCATGTGTGGGTGGTTAAGGAAACTCCAGCTTTGAAAGAACTCAGTCTGGGTCTCACCATGAGTATACAATTAATCATATTAAAAGAGCGATAATGCCACCTGGCTTCTTTTATGGATTAGGTATGAGCAATAAAGTATATACACAGGACATGGCACACAACAGCAACTCAATTAGCGATAGCTATGTTATTATTATTCCTTTGCCTAGAAAAGACTCTGGAGCACACTATGCAATCACTTAACAGGTGCTGGGCCGATAAGTGGCTGGATGAACGGATGGATGGATGGATGAACTGGGAACACCCAATTCCAGTGAACTATTTTTCCTGACTGAGCTAAGACATCATCTCCTTTGGGAATTGCCTTTATTCCAAGCTACACTCACATTTTCTCACTTACTAGTGTAGGTTTTAGAGCCAAATTGCCTGCACTTGAATCTTGGCTCCACTATTTACTGTCTTTGTGGCAACTCACACAAACTCTCAATTCAGCTTCCACAGCTATAAACTGGTGCTTAACAATAAGGTTTCCATAAGGATTAAAAGAGTTAATACAAAAATATCTTTATTAGACTGCCTGGCCACAGTAAGCATTCAATAAATATTGGCAATTGTTAAAATACTACATTACCACATCTTACAAATTATTTACTTGTCAAAGCACTGACTGTAAGCTCTATGAGAGGAAGAACTTATATGTGTTTTGTTCACTGCCAAAAACTGTGCCCTGCCATCTAGCAGGCACTCAATAAACAGCTGTTGAATGAACACCTACCTACCCTGAAACAATGAAAGAGCCAAAATTACACCTACACACCCCTCCAAAATTAAGACTTGTATTTAATAGGTGCTCAATAGATGTTTGTTTACTAGAGAAACGAATGGAGATGATCAGATGGAAAGTGATTCAGAAAACTGACAGTACTACATGATGGAGGTAAAAAAGAGATTTAGAAATATTCCAGTTTCTTTTTATAAACTTTTTATTTAAAAAATAAAATTATAAACAAAATACAGAAAAATATTGACACCTGTGATAACAAGGAAATGACTCTTGAGGGCAGTTTGTGGTCATGGGGGAACAAAATCATGAGTTTTGTAAAGAAATATTATTGTGCAAAGGAGGAATGTAGTATTTAAGGTTCATTTACAATGGGCATTTGGCATCAACAGAAGAAGTATTTCTATGTATACATTCAACATTCTGCAGCATATTTACATTCAAGTTACATTTCCAAATTCTATGCCAAATACAGTCTAACTCATCATCAAAAATCCCTCAGATATTACTAAAATCCTCTTTATTTGGTAGGAGGGCAATATTAACTTATTAGAAAATAATTCTATGTTCCTATTAGATCAACTGTATTTTCACTACTTCAACAAAATTCACTGACATTTTCTTCCCAGTTGAAGTCATCTCTTTTAGACAAATTCAATACTAACTCAAATGTTGCCAGTTACAAAATTATAAAATGATTTTTTCCTCCTTCCTTAGAGATAGTATTAAAACTTTCAATGAAAGGAAACCAGCTATTATAAATTATTTTCTTTTACAAGAGTTAGGATGTATTACAGATACAGGTTGCAGAATTTTAACTTGTTTTCAAAAGATGGCTGAAGCACTTTTTCTTTCCAGTTGTTACTGAATTCCTCATCAAAATAAAACACATTCAGAAATCTACATAGCAGTTTTCTGAAAACTTTTCTCCATTGTCCCCACACATTTGTCAAATCAGACTGCATACTCACTAACAATTGGCAAATCTCTCGCTTAGTCTTTCTAAATTACACTACAGTAGCTATCCTCATTTCCTGATAATCTTCCCATTTCATTTTTTAAATTATGATTTTATTAAAATCAACATAAATTACAAAGTTTCCATCTTTGCTACAGTTCTCTTAAAAATTTATCTTAACTTACTGAAGGGTCAAAATCTCACAGGGCCTGTCTGTCTAGAACAGGCAAACAAATGTCAAGAATAGAAAATTCTCATGCCTCCAAAAGACTCCAGGCAAATCAAATCTACTCAATTCTTCCTTATTTATCTCAAATTAAGTTCAATTTTAAGTCTAAGAAGATAATTAATGACAAAATAACAGAAACAGATGAATTTCATTTAGCTGAGCTCTTTTTTCCTAATTTTCCTCAGGTTGTAACTTCACCTTCAGTACACGATGACTGGCAGTTGGCAGTAGGTTGCTGAGTTGACACTACTTCCAAGTCAGATTCACGAACAAAAACCACTGCGTCACCACTTACATTGATAAGACACTGTGCCTGTAAGAACAACAAACAGGACAGGTTCCATTATATTCAACATGTTCATATTCTGTTACACAAGGGGCAGTGTTGTACAGCCGAAAAAGCACAGGCTTCTAAATCATTATGATAAAGATAGACAATCCAACAGAAAAATGAGAAAAGGGTAAGAGGGCAATTCACAGGAAAGAAAACTCAAAGAGCTCCTGTGAACATATGAAAACATATTCAAGCCCTCTATTAGAGATATACAACTAAAATGACAATGAGACACTACTTCATATATACTGGCAAAAAACTGTAAAAGCTGGATGGGACAACAGTAACACACTTAACACTGCAGCGGGAAGTGCAACCATCTAGAAAAGAACCATCCCTTAAAGGAGAAAGAGAACACACGCTTTGTGACCCAACAATTCCATGTATATGTGTTCCCTAAAGAAATCCTGGACATGTATGCAACAAAGATTAATAAGTAACTTTGCCTTGCATCATGTTCACAATAGCAAAATATTAGAAATAACCTAACTGTCCATCAAAACGGAAATGAAAATAAATTGTGGAATATTCATGCCTGAAATACTATACAGAAGTAAAATATAACCTAAAGCTTGATCAATAGAGTAAATCTTATGATAAACTGACAAAAACAATTTGCAAAATGATATATACAATATGAAATCATTTATGTAATTACATATACACATATATATTTATATAAAGAATGTGCAAAATATCTCAATGGAGGGGAACTTTGGAAATCTCTGGAAATTACAAAGGTACTACTCTGACCTAGCAATTCTGTTTTAAGGAATTTTCCCTACAGAGATGCTCACACTTGTGCTAAACACTTATGTATCACTTTTTTTTTTTTTGTAGCACTGTATGTATTAGCACAACATTTACTGAGAGCAACCTAAATGTTTATCAGTAGGGGACTAATTAAAAAAATTCTGGTCGACCTATACCATGGAGTGTTATGTGGTTGTAACGAACAATAAAGATAATCTTTATGACCTGAAATGAGAACGCTGCCAAGAAAAGTTAGGCGAAAGAGCAAGCTCAGGAGCCGTACGTACTGTAAAGCTACCACTTATATTAAACTGGGAGATAAAAGACTATATTTATATATATTTTCCCGTATGTATCTAAAATCCCTCTGGTTACATATTCTGGAGTATTACATCTCTAGAAGTTACCAAAAAAATAAAAATAAAAATAACAAATAACCTAAAAAATTTGGTTGCATGTGGGGCAGAAAACTGGCTAGAACAGCAGACAGGGAGAGAATTAATTTTTTTAAGATATAAAGGCATGCATAAGCATGACAACAAAATTAAGATGGTTCATTCAGTTAAAAGAGGAAACAGGCCCACTGAGGCTTCATCCATATTTTTCCAAACACCCACCAAAAAGAGGGTGGAAACAGTAACTCAGGAGCACAAATTCCAGACGTGATTAAGAATAATACCTAGTCACCTGAGACGTCAAAACAGCATGTATTGACTGGTGACTATGTATGACCATGGTAATTAATAAATTAATTAAAATGTCTTAAGCATCTAGACTCAAATAGCTCTAAAGAGCAATTCTCATTTGAAGGAGGTTAGGGGTAGGAAGCCATGGAAGAAATTCTCAGGTTCCTGCCAATCAGGAATTTTTAACTGCATCTTACCTGGTTTTTATTTGGATTCTCCATGAAGACACACTGCTTCATGATGTAGGAGACAACGGCATTCCCTCCTAATGCAGCAACATGAGCTCTCACCATTGCAAATACTTCAGCAATAAAAGCATGGAGAAAACCACTGACTCCTCCTTCCTAAATAATAACGCACAAGAAAATCATACTATATATACGTGTGTGGATATAGCAATGTATACAACATGTCAAAGAATATATATTAAAACATCCTAAATTATCTTAATATAACAAATAACTTAAACTTCCCTTACAATGGGAATTTACTGCATGAATGAACAAACATTTACTGAACACATGTCCAGACAAGGATTCACTATCCTTACTTTACAGAGAATTTATAATTTGCCCATGACTATCTATGATCAAATGGCTAGCAAGTAAATGGCAGGGCAAGCATTCAAATTGTGCCTCCACCTTCAGTATCTCCATCAAATCATGCTCATCATCATTAAAACAAATTGATGATAAGCCTAAACAATAAAACTTACCTGCTATTCATATCTCTCATTCTGAACCGGAATCATGTTCCAGTCAAACTTGCCTTTTTTTCAGTTTCTCAAATGCACAAGCACTTTTCCTACTCCAGGGTCACTGCACATGTTGTTCCTAAAGACTTTTCACTCAATTTTTTAAGAGGACAACTCATTCACTCCTTAGTCCCAATTTACATATGTCTTCAGAGATAGATACCTTCTCTGACTGTGAACTCTAAGTTAAATTCCTCTGTTATATTCTCTGATAGCCTCTGTTCAATTTCTTTATATTACTTACTCTCCCTAGTAATTATATACTAATTATATAAGTAATTGTTTATGTCCACCATGCTCCAGTTCTACTAGACTGTAAATTCCGTTAGGTCAGGGACTGTATCTGTTTTGCACAAAACTATATGCTAACATTTAGTTCAACAGATGCATATAATAAGAATTCCATACATAACTGCTACGAAATAAAATCCAGTATTACAGAGTATTTTTTCCATATTCAAAAACAAGCAAAACAAAAATTAAAGGCTAGTCAATAGGCTAAAATGCTTTTTAACCTACGTTTCCACAAATTCTATTGGGACTTATTTATAGTCTAGGAAAAAGTTTCCAACTTTAAACTCAAAGTTAAGGGGGAAAATAACTGCAGTATTAGAAACCCATTTTATTAGATCACATCTTTCTGAAAACCCTGAGGATCCTACATACAGTTTTGTAAAGATATCTCTTTTTGTAATTAAAAAATTAAGGGAGTTGCTTCAGCCTGCCTCTAACTCAATCATAGTTCAGTATATTTTTTCTTTGACTTTTATCAATTTCCTCCTGTTTATCAAATCAATAAATTCTGATGACACAGTAGCTACAGAGGGTTAATTTTAAAAATATTAATTCAATGTAAGAAAACAACTCATCAGGCAATTAACATATTTGGGATATTGTGCTTCACAGTTATAAGTTTCTGTTGAAGGAAAATCTAACAAGAAGCAACATTTTGAGGTATGGGAGCTTAAGCAGTCAAAAAGGCTTAGGTATTAAAATGTTATGGATTCAAAATAATGTAATATCCATGTGCTACCAAGAGCAACTAGAAAAGATTAATTTGTAATATACACCAGCTTTTCACACCAAACCTTTGTCAAATTTAAATGGATGTAGAAGTATCAATCTATTTTAATTCTCTATCAAAAGGTTTTTGAGAATATCTTGATAGTTTATTTTTCATCTTAACATAATTAGAATGATATAAAAACAAATTTATCTTCTTTTTTAGGGAGGAGACAGAGTCTCGCTCTGTCATGCAGGCTGGAGTGCAACCGCACAATCTCGGCTCACTGCAACCTCCACCTCTCAGGTTCAAGCAATTCTCGTGCCTCAGCCTCCCAAGTAGCTGGGATTACAGGCATGAGCCACCATGCCCGGCTAATTTTTGTATTTTTAGTAGAGAAGGGGTTTCACCATGTTGGCCAGGCTGGTCTTGAACTGCTGGCTTCAAGCAATCTACTCGCCTTAGCTTTCCAAAGTGCTGGGATTACAGGTGTGGGCTACCGTGTCTGGCCTAATTTATCTAAAAGAAATTAGGTAATTAATTAAATAATCTGTCAGGAGCTATTCATTCCTTTACACAAAAATATATTGTGTTTAATCTGTGTGCTAAGCACAGAATGGTGAGCATGATATTAAAGAGAGTATGCAGGATGTTATTCCTAAGTATAGAAACACGGCTGGTGAAAAAGCACAGCTAAGTCATCTTTATAATGAATATATTTTTAAAAAATACAAACTGCTTGGTAGCCCTGTTCCATAGCATATGACACAACATAATTTTTCTTAAGTTTAAATTCCTGTGTTATAAAAGATATAACAGGCTGACTCTGATTCTGAACTTTTCCCACATCAAGTAAAATATTACAAAGTTTAATGATAGTGTGAGATAAGACTGAAGAAATGTCATCCTCATACACTATCGGAGAGAGTAAAAAATGAGCAGCTTCATTCTTTTCTCAGGAGGAAGAAACAACAGAGTTAAACTATATAAACTATCTGCTTAGACATATATCTATAATATAGTTATCTATTTCTAAATGTGATCTGTCAAGAATTTCTAAAAATACATATAACAGGCAATATATATATTTTATATAAAACATCTAAAATCATGACTTCAATGATAACAGGCAAATAACTACTGAGAAACCTAAGCTGTTATCTCAGGGCATTTTAAATTTCTATTTGAACACAGATATTTGTTTATTTACTATATGATAAGTTTCTAAGACTTCTAACAATACATAGGTTTAAAACTAACACAATTCTTGTGATAATCCTAGCTGCTAAATGAAATTAATCTAGACTCAATCCGGATAGATTATTAAAATACAAATAAATATTTGTAAATTATTTTTGGCAAAAAACAATTTGAAACTTGTTTGGTTTTGTTACCAAATCTTCAATCAGAGAAAATTCAAAGAAACAATGAAATAACTTCTATAAAATTACCTCCCGAAGAGAAGTAGTCTCTCGAATAAAAAACATGTTAATTATCCCAAGATACTTAGTTATTTTTGCTCCAGGAATGAAAGAAAGAGGTGTCATCTTAACAACCCCAACTGTGGAATTTGCACAAGGTGGAGCAGAACGATTCCGGAAATTTCCATCACCCACTGGACTTGCTTTTTCAACTGTCACAGCTAAAATTGGAGAAAGAGGAGAAAACATTTAGAACAGACGCTGGTAACACAATTATTCCCTGAGGTTTCCAAATAAGTGATGACAACATTCAGCTGTCTGTGAGGCTAAGCCATGTCATGAAAGAAAAGAAATTATCATGCACTGCATGCAATTAAAAAAGAGAGACAGAAAAACATGAGAGGAAATGCTGGAATGGAATTCTTTTGGAAGAAAAATGGCATTCCTGCAAAAGAAAATGTTGATGCAGTATAGCTACACACACAATGATTGGTTATAAAGTGAAGAAAAAGAAAAAGCGGCAGAGCATTAAAATCATCTGCTGTAGGAACAAATTATTACAAGGAGAGTGTGAAAGTTGTTATATTTCCCAGTGCAATTTTTCCATCTTTTTCAGACGACTTCATCATTGTCAACTTGTAGATAAACCTTATGTTAACTACTTGTAAGATATTTGTTTTCCAAACCTTTTCGATAAACCAACTCATAATTTTAAAAGCTTAACATAATGACTTTTGCTAGCTAAAAGTTGTTTATAAAGTAAAAAAAAAAAAGCTACCACTTATTAAATAACTGTCATTAAGCCAGACATATATATATCTGTATATATATATACACACACATATATATATCTATATATATACATATATAATCCTTACAACAACCCAGCAACATAGGTTATCATCATCCCCATTTCATGCATGAGGAAATGGAAGGTTTGAGAAGTTACTTAACTTGCCCAAGGTCTCATAGCTACTAAAGTAGCACTTCTAGGATTCAGAACCAGATCTGTCTGGGTTTCACATCCTATATTCTTTCCTCTGAAATGTAGTTTTTTCCCCTTTTAATGTATGGTAAGCTCTTTCACTCAAGTATACTGACCTCAAAATTTACCAAAACACATGGGGTATAGATAGTATATAGGTAATGATTCTGATCCTAGCAGTAAGGTAAGAAGTAACTACTTTCTCTCCAGAAATTCTTTATTCGTTTAGCCCTCTGCATGTCGCACTTAATAAACCAACAGATGCCACATATTAAATAGTACCTTGGGCCCTGGAAGCATGTCTCTTCAATAAGAGAGTTGGTAATTTCCTTCCAACTACAATGATATAATATCTATTTATATACTTTTAATAATAGCTGCACAAAAAGGAAAATTTTAAAAACACAATTCTGTAGGTAAAATTAATAAATCTAAAGGCCTCTCAATAACTTTGTCTAAATGACCATTAGAGTCTGCAGCTTTCACACTCTAATACATGATGGATTGGCAATGTTATTACTGGGTAGTAAGGTCTAGCTTTCACCACTGGGAAATCAGGGATATGTTTCTCAGATTATCATAATGTGGTAGAAACATCCGCCTACTTGTCTTAATTGATCCACGCCTTATGGTCTGAGCTTTCAGTTTAATGAGCTCTATCCAGCTGCTGCATCTGTCTGCAAAGGAACTGTAATCAACTGACGTTGCTGAAAACACAGACAGAAAACAAAAGAAAAAAACAAAGAAAAAAATATGGATGATGTCTCTTACTCGTCTTAACACTCCTTTCGATGATGTAATTTAACTGTAACTCAGAAAAAGAATGGTCCTTTTCAAGTCAGATAAGAGAGATAGTAAAGAGTCAAGCTTTAGATACTGATTTGTCCAAAACCAAGTTCTTAATTAGCAGGCTGAGCATTTTTGGTGATGTCATAGTTATGAAGTCTCTTAGGGAGAGCCTGAGTGGGGTCTAACATAAATATCTATGAAAGGACCACATATTGTGCTTTAACTAACTTTATTTCTCATTCTTTTTAATTTACAATATTTCAGTTGTTTCTATTTTAGAATCTTATAAACAAAACTTTGTGAATTATTCCTTCCCTTAGTTTTACCCTAATTTTTTTTTTAAAGAGAGAGAATCAAAGTTGAAGAATACATTTAAAAAAGTCACTAGCCGATTTATCTGTTATTAAAATATCTTCTTTTTACCATCAGTAACAGGAAAACCAAAGGGTCGTTTTTGTTAATGTTTTGCTTCCATGTGTGATTTTGGGCAACAAAGCCTCTGATAACATGGGGTTGGGGGAGGTGTGGGCCTCACAAGTTCCCCTTTTAAAAAGAATAACTTTTAGTACTGCTAAGCTGGAAAAAGAAATTTAAGGAGCTAAAATTTTATGCTTAGAAACTTGGAAACCATTAACATACTAAAAATTTAAATATTAGTTTAATTGATGTTTTTTAAAATAACATATTCTACCTACAAAAAAAAGCCAGATTTTGGTGTCTATTCCATATTGTCCAGTGCATTTCTTTGATGTCTATAATTTTGTGCACCACCAAACTAGAATTTTACACCTTTGGTGACTATTTGCTTAATTAGACAAACTCACCTCTCTGTGCAGCTGGTATACCTGAGTTAGAACTTGCACTCTCCAGGTGTTCTAATAAGACAATATGAACAACATTAGCTCAGGTGCTGAGTACAAGCCAGTACCTCTTCTTTGTTATTTGTTAATATCTTCTATAAGCCAGAAGAATAGAAGGAAATCTTTACGGCTTCATTGCAAAAGCAAACCAAATAGAAGTATTTAGGTTTAAAATGCAGTTTCTATTGATACATGAAAACTAGCTAAGTTCATAAATACCATGCCAAAGAAGGCTACTTGCTTACTATAACACAAAAAGAGTTTCAGAAACTGTATAGTCACAAGAATATATAAACACAGTAACAAATGTGAGTATGATGAAAGATGGATGTGAGACTGGGTAGAGAAAAGTGTCAATGTGTTGGGAAGAATACTTGAAATGGAACATGGAAGGGAAATGTTTGCTGTGGGGAAGAGCCTATAAAATTAAAAATTACAGACAAGATAATGATTATGCTTCATAGATCAGCTTAAGCTGCTCCCTAGTCTGAACTCTCCTCACCAACTTCTTCATTTGAGGACTTCAGTATCAACAGCTCCCTCTGGTGGTATCAAGACTTTGTGAAACTAAGAGTGATCACAGAGGTAACGAGGAATCCCAAGCCAGCATCACTCCCTTTCCAGTAACCTCATGACAGTAGCATCCAGAATTTTCCCTGTTATTTTTTGTTACAGGTATTTAGGTACTGTAAAAATTTGAATAGCACTATAAAAAAACTTCACAATCTATTTTAATGCTCATATTCTATCCACATTAGAATATTTAAATTATTGTTTCAAAGAATTTTATAACTAAAAGAATAGTGTTGCCAATTTAGAAATAACTCAAGAAAACCACTGAGAAGCATTTGGGTTGGTCAGTTTAAATATATGTATGTATTTATTTAGTATTTTTTTTAGTATCTGTTCTCATCTCTGATACTGAGTGGAAAAAACAAGGTACACAATATGTAAAATACTTTTTTAAAAAAAATGATGAATAGAGTATCTTTGAAAGACATGGCAAACTGTTCAAAGTAGCTGCCTCTCGGGGAAGGAAATAGAGAATGGAGCTTTATTCTGGACTATGTGATTTTTGTAGTATTTGAATTTTTCACTATACACGTTTATTACTTTTAGCCACTAAAATCTGTAAGGGGTGAAGAGGGAAAAAAGAGAGGGAAAATGTTTATTCCCTGACCTCAAATATAAATCCAACTGAATAAAAATCTGAAAAACCAAAGTGTTTAAGGGAGAAGATTTTGATTTCCCTTAGGGAGAACAGGTTCATCTTTTAACATGCTTGCTATCTTAATATTTCTCCCAGAAAAAAGGGCTAAAGAGGTCCAAGGCCAGCTGGTCCCAGCAGCAGATAGACATCAGCACCTTGGACTGGTCTGAATACCTCAAATGTCTGATGACCTCAGATTCCCAGACCCTCTGCTCCTCCTGATCACAATTTGGCTTCCCAGGTGACAGGCTTTTCAAAAGAGAAGGTACTGCAGATATACGCAGTCTGGCTCACTGACAAACTGGGAGTTCTGGTTTAAAAGAAATAAAACAACATGCAGTCTCTAGGCTAATACTAAATTACAAACATCAGATTTCACTATTCAAGGGTAGAAATCTCCTCAAAAGTCTTTCAGGCTTTGTTGAGCTGTGCTCAGTTGTGTGCCATTTGTAGATCTATAGAGAAGAGTTTGAAAAAAATGCTTCTTATGTTAGATCCCCCTTCTAGCTGCAAACAGAGTCTCAAGCCACACAACAGTCCACTTATAATGTGGTTTCCCATCTAATATAAGAAGATTATTTTGCATTTTTTAGAAGTCACTATTAAGTGATAACCTCACAAGCCCCAAATAACTCTAGCAAAGCAAAACAGGACTATGGTTTTATTATTCCCCTAGTGCACTCTAGCAATATTCAACAAGCCCTATGTCTAGTGGTGTGGGAGGAAAACTAACCCAGGTTAAAAGCAGTTTAGTGGAAATGAGCACATTGACAAAAAGGACTATTCCTCCCTCAGACATTCTCCAGTACATCTAAAGTCTGAGACTTTTCCATTCTTCTAAATAACTCGTCATAACCAACGAAAAAGGTATTTGTTAGCTGCTGCTATTATTTGAATGTACATCCCCTCTAAAACTCGTTGAAATTTAACTGCCATTGTAACAGTATTAAGAAGTAGGACATTCCGGCCAGGGGCAGTGGCTTGCGCCTGTAATCCAAGCACTTTGGGAAACCTAAGTGGGCGGGTCGGTTGAGCTCAGGAGCTCGAGACCAGCCTGGGCAACATGATGAAACCCCATCACTACAAAAAAATACAAAAATTAGCCAGACATGGGGGTGCCAGTGGTCCCAGCTACTAAAGAGGCTGAGGTAGGAGGATCACTTGAGCCCAGGAGGTGAAGACTACAGTGAGCCAAGATCACAGCACTGCACTCCAGCCTGGGGGACAGAGTAACACCCTGTCTCAAAAAAAGAAAAAGGGGGGAAAAAAAGGCCAGGCATGGTGGCTCACACCTGTAATCCCAGTACTTTGGGAGGCCAAGGCAGGCAAATCACTTGAGGTCAGGAGTTCGAGACCAGTCTGGCCAATATGGTGAAACCCCATCTCTACTAAAAATACAAAAAAAATTTACTAGGCATGGTGGCAGGCGCCTGTAATCCCAGCTATAGGGAGGCTGAAGCAGGAGAATAGCTTGAACCTGGGAGGTGGAGGTTGCAGTGAGATCGTGCCACTGCACTCCAGCCTTGGCAACAGAGGGAGGCTGTCTCAAAAAAAAAAAAAAAAAAAAAAAGGTAGGACATTTAAGGCCTGATTAGGACAGGTCTCCACCCTCATGGGTGGGATTGATGCCATTATAAAAGGGGGGATTTGACATCCTTTTGCTCTCTTTTTGCCCTTCTGCCCTGTTATAACACAGCAAGAAGGCCCCAGCCAGATGCTGGTACCTTGATATGGGACTTCCAACCTCCAGAACTGACAGCCGATAAACGTCTTTTCTTTATAAACTGCACAGTCTCAAGTGTTTTGTCACAGTAGTACCAAAAAAACTAAGACAACTACAGTAATAAATTTCTACACTGATCAGTACATCTTTTGACTATTCAATTTATATCATTAGGATTTACAGATCATCTTTGCTCTAGATAATTAAATAATATTTGAGAAAATCTTATCTGTCTTCTAAATATTACTAAAACTAAAAAAAATCCTACAAATTTGGAAACGATTCTCTGGCAGATCAAAATATATGCAATTGGGAATCATTATAATTTATGTTTTATTTTCCTATTTAAACATTCTCAGTTTTATTAGGATCAAAACTGGGTTTCATGTTTCTTTAGGAATTTCCATCAATCAATAATGCATTGATTAGTTATGCCCTATAACTACAAAATCTAACTTAATGACTGAGGTAGACAAATTATATCTCTAAACATTCAGTATAAACCTGATCTATGATGATTCTCAAATATTAATGAATTGATGAGGAAATTGCCATATTACACTTATAAATTACTAAGGCACAAAGACAGAACTAGCTTCAATTTGGACAGTTTACAAAGGAAAAATTCAACTGTGATACCTAGACAGTACATACATTAGATAACAAAGACAATTAACTTTCTATTTGGGTCATTTAAGTTTCTAATTAAAGGTGTACAACATCTTAAACAACTTGTCTTTCTGCTTCAATCCGGTTCTTACATTTTCCTGCTTCCACTTCCAAGCATGCAATCCCCCTCTCACTGCTATCTTTTTATAGCTTCTCTTCCAAATAATCTCTGTTTTCTGTCAGTAACTCAATTCAATTTTCTTTGCTTTTTACTCCCTCTTCTAACTGTGGATTTCACAGTCCTCAAGCTGCCTTGAAGAAGCTACAGAGATAAAGATTCTTTATTCCTACTTCTCCATCAATTCTCTTGCCTTCCTTCCTTCCTTCCCATTTCTTGGATGAGTTTTTCACACATTTTCCTCTAGTTAGTTTCTATTTTTTGCATTCTCTTCCCTTGAGCATCTCTTACCTTTTAAAACTAGCCATTTATTATTTGGCTATCTAATAACATGGAGAATTTTAGCAGTTTTTTGTTGTTGCTGCCCCTTGGTCATAGTGAAAAAATATACTTTTTTAAAAAATAGAAACAACAGAGGTGCAATGGACTATTAATATATAAAAATGCTTTTAATTAGTATAAGGAATTTTATATAATCATGAGAATTCAAACCATTAGTTGGCAGGAAAAGTAAAAGCTAACTTCTGTATTTTTTACAAACGTACAATTTTTTTTTTAACAAATGTACACTTCTAATTGCTAGTTTAAAATAGTGTTGGCAAGACATTAAATTGAAACAAACTATAATCTAGAAGTGAGACTGTCTCTAAAAAGAAAAAAGCCTAATTTGGCTTAACAAAAGAAAAAGTAACTCTTCTAGCCTACAATAAAAAAACTTCTAACGTAGACACCTAATTTTGAAGTACAGTGTATTGTGGGTATAAGCCAACTTGTTTTCTTTTATATCGAATTTCAGATTTTAACCTCTGCTTGCCACAGCAGTCAGCAGCTAATGTAATAAATAAAATATTCCTGCCAACCTATAGCTATGCCACCGAACATGAGGAAAGTACTCTAGTAACGCAAAACAAGAAACAAGGTGGGTATTTAAAAAAAAATGTCTTCTATACAGTTTTACTCAACAATATTTAAAACTAAAATTGACCTAATTAAAACTTTGTAAAGCTTTAAACGATCAGTGTTTTAATGAAAACGATTATCCTACCTTAGCTAATATTTTTAAGAATTTAAAATATATTTAAAGTGGTATATGATCTATACACACTTGTCTAATCTACGTTCTTAAGCCCTAAATACAGCAACCAATAGCTCAAGATATAAGCCTTTAAATATTTCTCTAAAGTAATATGCTCACTTTTTCTAAAAATTATATGTATAAAATTCTTGAGATAAACTGAAGTCTATGAAAAAAAATCTTGATTTTTTTTGCTCTTCTCCCAGATTACCTCCACTGACTCCTCCTCCATTTTGCTCATTCTTTTTTCTACATATATATATATAGAAATATATATATATATACACACATTATTTTTAAAGCCTATTAAAAATAATTTCAGAGAAAAACAGGTTTTGATATCAATGAGGAGAAAAAAACATAAAAATTGTATTAAAAATTTGCTGTAGCTATCATTTTTCTCATAACACACTCTTGTATAAGTACTTCATGTTGATACTGTATCATCTATCCTTTAATAAATTATTTAAGCTCAGCACCAGTTAATACATTAAATCAGAAAAATCAAGATAACCAGCAAGGTAACACCAAATCAACCATAAATTTGAGACACACATCAAACTACTTTGTTACTTTTAAAAACAAAACCAAACATAATGAATGATGGAAGGAAAAAATTGAACATGGATGCACAATTCAGGCCCAGGCTTACTCTACACAGTGAATTAAGATACATGTTACTGAAGCAACATTTCTTTACATGACATCCACCCATTTTCAATAATACAAAAAGATAATGAAAGGTTTATCTACAAGTAAAAAGATGGAAGTATTAATAAACATACTATGCTTGGCTCTCGAAACTACTCCCCCAGTCAATATAAAAGGAAATAAAAAATTTTAACAATCATCCTATTTGTGACTAAAAACATGAAATATAAACTGGAATCCAAAGTTACTGAAAGTAAAAAAAAAAACTATCACCTTATCTAACTTAACAAAATGATTTAAAAACTATATTTTCATTTATCAGTATTAGTAGTTGACTTTTAAGACTCTTGTGGTTGCATATTTTAAAAATCAGACAAGTCTTTTGAGCAATTATCCCTAACATTCTACCTTCCTCTCTCCCTATTTCCACTAAATTGCTATGCTTTAATTTTTCAAAACATTGCCTTCCATCACGTTACAACATTCAATACTCCATTTATGTGATAAGACTCTATTATGTTTTTCAGGCCTTTTCAAAACCTATCTTACCCTCAAATTTTCCAAAATATTTTGAGATAACTTTAAAAACTATATTTAGCCCATATCCTCCTGAAAAGACTTGAGGAAGCACAAGACAATAAATAAGCATGCAACATAAACCAAAATTTACAAACTACAGAAATATTTACAGAAAGGTACAGATAAACTTTTAAGTGTTTACTGATGATCTTACAATGCAATATTCAAGGAAAAGCACATATGTTTTACAGTTAAGCACTTAGTATAAAAAGTTTTACATATATTCATATTGTATGTGATGGTCTGATGATGATGATGATGACAATACAGGGTGGCATGATCTGAATCAATGGTTTTCAAACTTTTTGAGACCCCTTTCTTCAAGTGAAATCACATACAGAAGACGGATATGTAAAAACACATGGAATTGGCCAGGGGTGGTGGCTCACCCCTGTAATCCCAGCACTTTGGGAAGCCAAGACAGACAGATCACGAGGTCAGGAGATTGAGACCATCCTGGCCAACATAATGAAACCCCGTCTCTACTAAAATACAAAACATTAGCTGGGCGTGGTGGCACCTGCCTGTAGTCCTAGCCACTTGGGAGGCTGAGGCAGGGGAATCACTTGAACCCAGGAGACGGAGGTTGCAGTGAGCCAAGATCGTGCCACTGCACTCCAGCCTGGTGACAGAGCAAGACTCCATCTAAAAAAACACATGGAATCAAAGCTGCTCTGTTTCAAAAAAGTAGGGGATCCAGGGACCTACCCTATCCCTCCTATCCTTCTTTATTCCCTTTCACCCTGCCTTCTGGAAGGCCATGAGATACCTCTAACATGGTATCTCACAGCTCGGAGAAGCAGAATTTAAAATTAAAATTATTGATTTAATTGGTTAAAAGTTAACTGAAATAATTTTTTATTTTTTTATTTTTTGT
The DNA here is from genome assembly GCA_963573385.1 of Cacajao melanocephalus. NCBI lineage: Eukaryota > Metazoa > Chordata > Mammalia > Primates > Pitheciidae > Cacajao > Cacajao melanocephalus. Next base: position 17,202 of record CAUYLG010060645.1, read on the forward strand.
AACAGGGTTACTCTGTCACCGTGCTGGAGTGCAGTGGCACGATCAGAGCTCACTGCAGCCTCAACCTCTCCAGGCTCAGGTGATTATACCACTCCAACTTCCTGAGTAGCTGGGATCACAGGCACACCACCATGCCTGGCTAATTTTTCTATTTTTTGTAGAGAAGAGACTCCTAAGTTCAAGCAATCCACCTGCTTTGGCCTCTCAAAGTGCTGGGACTACAGGTATGAGCCACCACGCCCAGGTGAACACACTTAACTTAAATACACAAGCTCGGTGTGACCTTGGGGACCAGTTTAGCTTTTGATTTACCTTTTGAAAATGTAAATATTTTAATAATTGAAGAACCATAAACTACAGAAACCCAAGGAATTTTAGAGATTAGAGAGAATCTTAAGCTTTTCACATTTTATGCATGAGGAACTGAGGCTCAAAAAGGTTACACAATTGGCCCTTCAAGTTCTCACACCTCATCAGTAGCAGAACTGAGAAAAGAATCCAGGTCAGTTGCTTTTTCACCCTACCTCACGGTCCCTCTCTATTCTCCCAAAAATGAGTTGCAAATATTTTAGGTACTGTTCAAATAGGACTTACTCTACTCAAATTCTTATTTTCTTGTTTTTTAGTCCACAAAGTGTCATTTTGCATACCATATACTAACAACTGCATATGCACCAGTTTTAATTCCTTTGAAAACATTTTGAAACCTACTGCAGAAGTGAAAAGTTGCCCTTATAGACAAGGCAAACTTAGAGTTTAAATCTGATCTTCTGCAGAATTCAGTAGGTATTAACAACATAGCCAAACAGAGCTAATAGAGACCCCAGGTCCACAAATATCTATTCCTACAGATTAGCAATCAATCAAACCTTTGTTGATTAGGTTTTAGGGGTTTTTTGGGCCCCTATTGCAGAATAAGGATAAATGAAATTATACCTAGAAGTGATTTGGAACTAACCCTGAATAAATACAAGTTTCAGTATAAAGTAGATGTTAGATGTTAAAGGAGCAAAAGCCTTGCTGTATAGTGAGTCCAAGGAAGACTTTTTTCTTCTTTTTAAGGGAGGGTCTCTTCCTATTGCCCAGGCTGGAGTGCAGTGGCACAATCACAGCTCATTTCAACCTTAACCTCCTGGGATCAAGCAATCTCCCACCTCAGCCTCCCAAGTTGCTGGGATCCAGGTGCACACCACCACATGCAGGTAATTGTTTATTTTTTGTAGAGTAGGGGTCTCTCTATATTGCCCAGGCTGGTCTTAAGCTCCTAGATTCAAGCAATCTTCTAGCCTCAGCCTCTCAAAAGTGCTGGGATTACAGATTTTAGCCAACAGGCCTTGCCTAAGGAAGACTCTTGACAGTTCTGCTTTCTGTCTGGAAGCTGTATTTAATTCATAAATCTGAACTCACATTACCTTTGAATTTGATTTTTCCTCTCTATTCTTTCAAGGACATTGAGATATGCTACAATTCTCTATAAAGTTCTAAATCAGTATTTTAGGTGATGACAAAAAGGAAAAAGGACCAAAGTTACCACATTACAAAGTTCAGAATCTGGAAGCAGCTTATTTTTCATCTTCAAACTATGAGACAAGATCTATTTATCTACATACACAGATCTTGTACTGATTTAATAAAGATTCTATTGACATGCAAAGTGAATATAAAACTGTCCTGTATTATACACAATTTGATATCAAATAACTAACAAGTCAAAATAATAAAATAATATCAATTATAAGACATAAAAGTTAGAATAGCTGATTTCAAATAACTGTAACATTTCTCAAATTTCGTGAAAAACACATCTAATACATAATGCTACAAAATAAAAAATAGTAATTAAAAAATTTTTGTAATAAAAAGTATACTAAAATCAGATGAGAAATGAAAAACAATACCTCTCACTTTTCTCCAAAGATTATGCAGATCAAACTAGATTTATTGCTATTAAATTAAGGAGCTATCAATTTGCACTGGAAAAAAAATGGCAGTATCTTATATAAGCACATAACAATGTTCTTCAATTATCATCACAGCAAAGACAGGAAGTTCATCCCTTTCTCACTTGTACTACTTCCACTCAAAACCTCTTCACATATCTTCTGAAAAAAAAAGCATTCTGTTGTCCATGAAAATCGAAAAATGTTTCTGAAGGTTTAACTGTTGCTAGAAAACAACTTACCAAATATAATATAAATTTCAAGTGTTTTATGTGTGAATAGTTACTTGGGAAATCCAAATCTTTGAAAATAAAGCTTTAATACATTAAGGTATGAAAATGGAATATCATAAGAAAAATTACCTTAATAACTTAAAATGAAATTACTTGAGAAATTAAAATAAGAGGAATATTAATTTCTCCCCTTTATGAATATGAAGAAACATATAATGAAGGAATGAAAGAGACATTTTCACCTCAAGGTTAGTAAGATTGCCTATAATGAAGAATTAAGTGACAGGAACTAGAAACTAGGATTTGTGTTTGCTTTTTCCCTTACTTAACCAACCTTTAGCTGGTGGAAAAGGATGTGAAGGAAGTGAATCTGAACACAGTTCCAGTGGAAATTGTAAAAGTTCTTCATTATCCGTAGAGGCTAGAAAGGCAAGAAAAATAAGTTATTTAGTAATGATCTATTATTAATTTTTTAAAATTAAGAATCTGTGACAACATACATATACATATTCTCAGCTCCATCTCCCGCACCAATTTATTCTGGTTATTTTCTTCTTGATTTCTCCTACAGAAACCTTCCATCTACATGATGCTGTGAGTGGTGCTATCTTCCCTGGTATGACTCTTGTGAGACTTTAAGAGATTAATACCTGCAAATCACTCAGCACAGTGCTTTGCAAATAATAAACGCTAGATAACAATTAATATCCTACACTTTGTCCATTACTAGTTTTTATAATACTTAAACCGGTTACATGACTTCTTTGATAAATATCTGAACACATAATCATTTAATACATCTACCTGACATTAACTCATTGCTCAAATCTTATCAATGCCATACACGTAGAATGCAATCAACTTTTAAAAGTTTAGGACTAATCATGGAATATCACAGAAAAAATTACTTTAATAACTTATAATGAAATTACTTGAGAAATTAAAATAAGAGGAACATTAATTTATCTCCTTTATGAATATTAAGAAATATATAATGAGAGAATGAAGGATAAATTTTCACCTCAAGGTTAGTTCAATTGCCTATATTTCATTTAGCCAGTATGTCATTTAAACTATACAAGAAAGTATAGTATCCCCCCTCATGTGTTTTTCAGAACACATAGTTTCCAATAATTTGAATTTCTTCAGAATTTATTAAGAATAGTACTTCCTAAATTTTACTTGATTAAGGCCACCTTTGTGAATCTGCTGAACATTATGGAACTTGTCCTGAGAACAACACATAGGCATACAATTTTGCCTTGAAGACCTTTCTAGAGATCTTGGTGTAGAAACACCTATATTACTGCAGAATTAATATGCTGTAACTTAAGTCTAAATAACCAGCAGCATTCCCTATGTAAATACCAAATACCACTTAGTCGTGTGTGAAAAAAATCAAGACAGCCATATGCTTATCCACACAGTATCTTGATAAAGATGAACAGAAAAAGCAGCAAATATTCAAGAAACAAGTCATTTATTGAATTCACTTGTCCTCTATATTTTATTACTGAACCATAACACAGACAAACACAAACTGAACCTCCTATCCATTAAAGGTTTACCTCTTTGCAATGATTTTTCAACATGTGTTTTGGTGGTTTGTAAAGCCTGATTTTTGTCAAAAGTTATTGCAACTGCTGTGACAGTAACCTAGAATTACAGAAACAATATGGTTAGCAAAATAATCACTGAAAAACTAAGTTTCTTACATATTTTTTTCAATACCATGCAACAACCTACACCAAATACCTTTTCTGGTTAAAATCCTCAACTAGAATTAAATATAAATTCAGATACACAAATTACAACTATGCCAAACAGTTATACTTAAATCTAAGTATTCCAGAAAGAACTCAAGAACCTTCTCTTAAAAAATGGGCACTGGTGAAATCCCACAGATTGAATACAGGTCCTACTGTATATGTGCTAGAGCATATGTGTGCTTACCCCCTCAGATAACTAAAATCCAGAAAAAAGAAACACACATGGCCTAATGTATACTAACATATTTTTTAGTATTGTGAGGTAAACTAGTATATGCTTACATTATTTAATTATGCAAAATTATAATAATGAAACAGATAATAAAAATAATAAAACAGATCAGATAAAGACCATTCTCTAATAATGGAATAAATCTTAATTACCTGAATTAATTCATCTTCAGGCAGAGATACTGTAAAATTTACATGGCAAAGGCAGCAGGGGATCATAGATCGTAGTTTAAAATATAGGCTCTACACAACAGAAAATATTAGTAATGTCACTTTTTTATTTAAAAATTTATAAAAGCTGATTTTCTTAATGTACATTATATTATAGCAAATGGAGAGTTAAAAAATTAAAACAGGTCCACTTTTGTTTTGCGTATTCTTACATTAAGAATGTATTTTTTAATATTTAAGTAGACAATAAGATTTAATCATTTGCCAATAAGTTACAAAAAATAAGTTTGTAAAAATTTACACATGTACACTAGATTTTTATGAAATTTAAAGCTATTAACTAACTTAAATTATATTTCTTTTATAGTATGATATAGTAAGGGGGAGAGGACAACTTTAGTATCACATCTGATGACAGAGGTAAGATAAGTAGGTAGGAATGATTCAGCCCACAACTGTGTAGGATATTACAGATAATACAGCAAATAGATATTTTAAAATTTCATTATCTTAGATGCTTGAAATAAAATTTAGTCAGAAAGTTCCTACCTTGAGCAAATTTTCACAGAGATCATTAAAGTTCTTATTGAGAGCTTGATTAGTCAAGTTGAGGCTGCTTAATCTGATTACTCTTACTGAAGTGAACATCTAAATGTGGAGTGACATAACATGTCATTTTATTATTTTTAACTAAATATTTGAACAGTTGATAAATTGCCAAATAATTAACAATTTAATTAATGCAGTAGAATGATATTTTAATTGCAATAAAGAGGTCAAAAAGAAAAGATATTTAGATGGAATTTACTAAAATAACCTACATGTTATTTGCTTAAAATTAAGAAAAAAAGTTTTACCTGTATTTCAGATGTCCAATTATTAATACCGGGCATAATTTCTGTATTACAACTATAAAAACCTGTCAAAATAAATTAAATTGTAATCAAAATATATGATAGTATTTCATTGATTTTTCTGTTAAATGACATTTTTCCATTATTACATGAAATTCTAACATAAAACCCTTCTTTTTTTCTTCTCAAACTATACCTGCAAGAGACATTAAACCATCCTAATAAATTATCAAAGGGATGTTTTTGCATGTATAAATATAAAAGGACTAAAAATCACTTCTGCCGAAGTTCTAACACAAATATTTTTAAATTATGTTTTCTACCTTGGAGTAGCAAGTACATGACAAGCTGTGATAAGGTCTTCCTTTACAGTATAATTAGTACTGCAACAAATATGAACTAAAACATTTATATGTAAAGTGAGTTTCATCTCAAAGGTAATTTTTTTGTTCACCTGAAGGAGGAGGAACATCAGTAAGTAGAGAATGGACATCTTCCATGGCATCTGTGTCATCAATCTTAAAATAAAGAGATTAAAACTATTATATAAGTAGTAAATGTATCATCATTTCACATTAAAAAAAAATGTTGGCTGGGTGCATCCCAGCACTTTGGGAGGCCGAGGCAGGAAGATCACGAGATCAAGAGATGGAGACCATCCTGGCCAACATGGTGAAACCCCATCTCTACTAAAAATACAAAAATTAGCTTGGCCTGATGGCGGGCACCTGTAGTCTCAGCTACTCAGGAGGCTGAGGCAGGAGACTTGCTTGAACCTGGGAGGCAGAGGTTGCAGTGAGCTGAGCTCCAGCCTGGCGACAGAGTGAGACTCTGTCTCAAAGAAAAACAAAACAAAACAAAGCAAAAAAACTGTGTATTTATTAGAGTCAAGAAAAGGTAGAGTCATTTTTCCCTAAGTAAAAATATATAACAAGAAAAAAATTCTAATATCAGTAAATTCCTCCACAGTAATAACCAAATACTTCTAAGTGAAATATTTTACATACAAAGTATACTAAGTTAAAAAAAAAACTAGCTGTTTCTCAAGCCTTTATAAGAATGTTTCTAAAGACTTACAAAGACATCGTAAGCAATCATTCCAATTTGTTTAAATTAATAAAGTGTAATCAAATCCTTTGACTAAATGCAGAATTGCTTTACAATGGAATTAGAGATAAATTTAAAGGCATATCTAATAATAGGTCTAAATTCTATTTTTCTTACCATATTCCACTGTGAATAATAAATAGGGGAAAATATCCAGCTGAACATGTACTGACATGTATCTGCACCTCAGTTTCTAAGTTCTAACCTGCAGACTTGCTAAGCTTCTTCTCGCATCACCCTCAGGACTTCAAGAACCATTTTCACCTCTACTTCATATGGCTACCCATAGTCACAGCCATACCTCAACCCATTATTCCCCAAAACGCTCCACACCCAGGATCCTGAGCATTCTCTAACTACAGTCCTGTCTCTCTGTCCTCTTTTATTGAATCTTCCACTAGCCCTCTGTTCATGTTTGAAACACTTTGTTCTCATGTGCCTCTCTACTCAGCCAGGATCCCAAGATCAGACATATCAATAATGCCCTAGGATCAAACTTCAGGTGATCTTTGACATCACCTGGAAAGTTTGTTAAACAGATTCCTGGGCTCCACCTTGAAATTCTCATTTACTAGGTCTGAGGTAGGGGCCCAAGAATTTGTATTTCTTACAAGCTCCCAGGTAGAGCTGACTGACACCACAAGTAGTCACATCACACTTTGAGTACCATTGCTCTAAAAAGTACGCTGGAACTTTTAACTTCCTTGACCTGACATATTTTCCATTCTCAGGCTGTAGAGAAATGTGGGGGAAAAAGTGGGGGACACAAAAACCATATAAGTTGGGTTTTCTACAAATTGACACTCTCACCTTGATTAGGCCTTGTGTGTCCCTCATAGACCTTTGGTACAGCCACTGGCACTGTCCCCGAGACTCTTTAAACCTCCAATCCCATCCCAATACAATGCTACCACCAGCTTTCTGCTACACTGAGATCAAAGCATCTATTTTCTTCTCTCTGAACTTACATCTTACTCATTTATTTTCCCCTTAAATATGAAAAAGAAAAATCTATCTCTTTGGGAACTAACCATTCTACAAGAGTGCAGAGGAAGCAGATCTGTGAGGAAGGAGTCTTCATAAACTTTTCACGTGACATTTACTCTCTGGGGAAGTTACTAAAGTGTTCTTAGTATCTTTTTATGAAGATAGATCAATTATATCTTTTGAATTTGGTAAGAAAATACTATACTCAGAATTCATAGTGATTATATGCAAAAATGTTACAATTATAGTAACATAACATACAAAGGTAATAATTATAATAAGTCAGAGAATGACATTTTAATTTCTTATTTAAATTCATTCAAGTTTACAAAAATAACTTCAAAGGTTTAATACTATTTTACCATTATGTCAACCCGTACAGTAACTTTTTCAGAACCATCTGCATTATTGTATCAGTCACCTGGTATTGAACGAACATATGTTATATCAAGTTCTGTTATTTTCAAGTTTGTTGTAATTTATATAATAATTTTTAAAATATTTATAACAGCTGTAATAATACAAAAGTATATTAATTTAGCATGAATGAAAAAATGTGTATGTTAGCTTCCAAAACCTTTAAGAAATTAGTTCAATATAACATTACCTCCAAAACGAAAGCATCTTTTTTCCCATGTGAAAGGTCTAATTCTGTAACTTCATCTGAGCTTTCTGATTGAGATCTTAGAAGTCTTGAGCGTTGCCTAGGTTCTGGGATGGGTGATCCTATAATCTCTTCAGATATCTCCTAAAAGAAATATAATTGCTTTATATGAGATTGTCTTTTCCAGCTTAAATTTTACATCTTTATATTAGTAGACACCTACTTGTGGAAAAAAAGCCTGTAAAATATACTCAGTGAAGCCTGTATCTAAGTATAACCTTTATAACTAAACTTTTATAGAGGATATGGCAGCTTTCATGATACACAAATCAGAAAAATATATATAACTGTCACAGACACAAGATAAAACTGACATCTAGTGTACATACAGGACAATACAATGTGTATGGAATTGGTAGGCCTTACAGCTCAGAAATCCAGTACTCCTGGCTGTGCGTATTTTCTATTCAGCATTATTAAAGTCCTAATACACCATAAAAATTTAAAGATACATGTTCCTAGAAAGAATTCTAATCTTTTACATCTTTTCTTATCCACTGGTAATTTTTCAAAGCTCCACATGACAAAATGTGGACTATGATAAATGTATGAGCATGAATACATATATACATATACTACATACATATTTGCTATTCAATTTATTAAGCTAAATAAATTTTGGTAGTTATAATAATGATCTTTTTAAGGTCAATGTATGGTGTAATACTGTATGGCTCAATGAGCTTTTTGCTGTTACACAGCCAAATATCACTAGAGGTTCTAAGTATCTGTTGGCCACAAAGAATGCTGGAAGATTGTGAATACGTGAACAAAAAAGCAAAAGGCATAGACTACTGCTGATGAAACTGTTATCTTTTTAATAAATAAGGAAATTGTTCATAAAAGTTTTTCAAAAACATATCGTTTTTAATGTTTATTTCTAGTACATACCTTCAATAAAAGACTACCACAGCACAATTTCATAATGTAATGATCTACGGACCACTTTCATATCCATTTATCTTATTTGTACCCCAAATTAATCCGCCCTCTATAAAGTTGATAAGCTACACACATTATAATGACTACAAAATGGAAGAGAGTTGAAATTCATAAGTAAATTAGTAGTCTGCCTAGATTTGAAAATGAGAAAGTATAGAGCCAGTCTAGGTCAGTCTTTTGACACATAGTGCAACGTTATTCCCACTAGATACCACACTACTTTTTATAAGTTTACAGTAGTTTAAATTCTGTTATGCCTTTGTTCACAATGCCACAGACTTAATAAACATAACTGTCTGGTATTTAATATGTTCTAAATTTATAATGAAATTTCATCACTAGTATTGTTATTCTAAGAGATGTGTATCTTATTTTGATATTTTAATAGTATAAAATATTTTACACTACTTTTTCACACTAAATCTTTAAAATCCAGTGTATATTTTATACCTACTACACATCTCAATTCAGACTAGTCACAAGTGCTCAAAACTCACATGTGGCCAGTGGCTACCACAGCAAATAATGAACAGTGCACTTCTAGGTCATAAACTTAAAATTCCTCCCAAATTAACAACTATGCTAGAATAATATGATGAAAGCTATACATGAGATACAACAATCCAGACACACTGTTCCAGAAGACCAGCCAAAATTAGATAAGACATTTAAAGTAATAAAAACAATAATAACAATGTTATTCAAATACTTTCCTTTCGTCAAAGTATTTCATTATCAGACACTCATAAAAACAAATAGTTTCATTCTAACTCCAACACATTTTTCTTTCAATTCAGACCATTGCCATAAGGCATCCACAGAGGAAGAAGCTACTTATTGCAATGTTGGTAAAAAGATTGATTAAAGAAAATGACTGGGAGGAGAATTGTAAAAAAAGAAACTGTAACTGAAAAACTGTATTCTTTCACATTTTTACCACAGTAAGAATCTCTTTTTACTAACGAAGAACATTTTAAACCATTTATTTCATCATTCAACAAATACTTATTAAGAGACTACTACCAAGAGGAACTTTTCTAGGCATTAGAAATAAAGCCTTCACGGAGGTTCATTCTACTGGTATTGACAGGCAATAAACCAACAAAATACACACACACACACACACACACACACACACACACACAAATATGAGCTATAGAAAACAATAAAAGAGGGAAAGGTGATAGGAAAAGCCAAAAATGAAGTCATAATGTTTAAATAGGATGGGGTTAGAGTAGGCTTACCCAAAAAGGAGACAGCTGAGCAAAGACATAAAGGGAGGTGAAAGAATGAGTAATAAGGAGAGCTAATCTAAGCAGTGAAAAAAAAATATTGTGTCCTAAGTAAGATAACCTAAAAATATACTAATAAACAATAACTGATATATTCACAATATAGGTTTGTTTTACTTACTGGAGGATTGATTTCATATAACTCTTTGTTTTTAGCAATTGTGTCATTTATCTTCTTCTGCATATGAGAGATGTGTTGTTCATATGAGCCATCATTAGGAGTCTTCCCAGCAATCTGAATACCACCAGGAGTTGGTAAAGCTGCTAAATATACACCTGTGGCAGACTTGTAAAAATAAAAGGGAAATAATCAGAAAAAATATCTACAGGATAGCTGTCCTTCAGTTTTCACATTTAAGAATGTGGTCAACAGCTGGGCGCAGTGGCTCACACCTGCAATCCCAGTACTGTGGGAGGTCACGGCAGGCAGATCAGTTAAGGTTAGGAGTTCAAGACCAGCCTGGCCAACATGGTGAAACCCCGTCTCTACTAAAATTACAAAAATTAGCTGGGCATGATGGTATGCACCTATAATCCCGCTACTCAGGAGGCTGAGGCAGGAGAATCACTTGAACCCAGGAGGCAGAGGTTGCAGTGATCCAAGATCATGTTACTGTACTCTAGGCTGGGCAATAGAGCGAGACTCTGTCTCAAAAAAAAGAAAAAAACAAAAACAAGAATGTGGTCTTTGCTCATCAGAAAAAATATAATCAGCATCAATTTATATATAAGACATATCTGGAAAGGCACACAAAAACAACTGGTAACAAGGGCTGATTTCTTTTGAGGAGAACCCTGGGTAGGTGGGAGACAGTTATGAAATGGGGATTTACTTTTCACAGCATACCCAATTATATTTTTTATGTTTCTACCTCACAATTTTTTTTTTTGAGACAAAGTCTCACTCTGTCGCCCAGGCTAGAGTGCGTGGTGCGATCTCAGCTCACTGCAAACTCCACCTCCCAAGTTCAAGTGATTCTCCTGCCTCAGCCTCCTGAGTAGCTAGGATTACAGGCACCCACCACCACACTCAATAAATTTTTGTATTTTTAGTAGAAATGGGTTTTCACCATGTCAGCCAGACTAGTCTCAAACTCCTGACGTCAAGTGATCTGCCTACCTCAGCCCCTCAAAGTGCTAGGATTACAGGCATGAGCCACTGGGCCTGGACCTACCTCATAATTTTAAAAAATACAATTAGAATTTAAAAGAGCAAAAAAATATTAAAGGTTGCTAAAAAATAAATTTTTCGTGAATGAGCAGACACAGTACCTTTAAAGGTGGCAAAAGTAAAGAGGAAACTTTTGCAAAGCAAGAAACTGAAATTCACAAAGGACTTAAGCCCAGTCAATAAATGTGGACAAATGATTTGAATGGAGTGTTTCTCACACCAAAACCCAAATACATTTCATATATTGCCCTACCTTCTTAATTAGCAGAAAAATTTTTTTACTTAATACAGATTTATTTTAAATATCATCTAAGTAATTACTATTAACATCTGACTCTGAAACAGTACTATATATCACTAGTACTTGGAAACTATTATGGAAAATAGAAAACAAGATAACATTTATTTATATACTTATGTGCACTTATGTGTAAATGTGCTAATACAAGCAAAGCAAAAAAATAGAAGTATAAACATCAAATGGTTAACATCAAAGGGGTGGAATGGGAATGAGAAAAGACAATTCTTTTAACTCTAGATATCTGTGTATTTTTGAATTGTTTGAAGTGTTACTATTTTTTTAATTAATCAATTGCCAATTTTGTAAACATCAATCCTAAAAACGGAATGATGAAGAAGTCTGCATAGCAGATGAAATTGTTCCTCAAGAGTACTTGCTCTTGGTTTGTTCATTAGTATTCATCATTGCATAGATGACCCAATCTCTAGTACTCAACCAGGGAACCCCTCACTTCTCCATGCCATGTGAAGCCTTAGTCCAACATCTCTAATGCGATTTTAGCTCCATTCATAAATGAGGCAACAGCCCTGAATGGCTGAGAACACAGACTCTGGAATCAGATAAGCCTGGACTTGAAATCCAGTTCTAACACATGTAATCACATCACTTTGCAGTCTCAACCAATCAGAGCACACATTTTCTCCACCTGTAAAGTGAAGATAATATCACATTCCTTCTGTAATATCTTAGTGCCAGACACCTAGTCAGCACTCATCTGAGATTACCTAACACAGAAGCTAGTCCACCAGTGTCATAAACTAGTTTCCTGGAGCTCAACCATCAAAAATGTTTGGTATAGCTAGCAGAATGTTTTTTAAACCCCTCAATTTGAATCCAGCTCTTAACTGACATGCATAGGCACCCATTAATCATTACAGTCTTGCATCAAGTACACATTATGCATTTATGTTATGCCCTCACTAAGCATGCAAATTTTAGACCACTGAATTAAAATTAGCACTTTTCCCAAAGTTACTCTAAGTATAAAAGAGAATTTTTTTTTTGAGACAGGGTCTCGCTCTGTCACCCAGGCTGGAGTACAGTGGCACAGTCACAGCTCACTGCAGCCTCAAGCTCCCAGGCTCAGCGATTCTCCCGCCTCAGCCTCCCAAGTCACTGGGACTACAGGCATATGTTGCCATGCCCAGGCAATTTTTGTATTTTTAGTAGAGACAGGGTTTTGCCATGTTGCCCAAGCTGGTGGTCTCAGACTCCTGGGTTTGAGCAATCTGCCCACCTCAGCCTCTCAAAGTGCTGGGATTATAGGCACAAGTTACCGTGCCCAGACTAAGTATCAAATATTTTAATATGAACCAGGTTACTTAATTATTACAAGGTTCTATTGTTAGAAAACTGTAATACGTAATCAGTTTATCATCACACAATTATCCTCTACATACAAAATTTTACATATTTGCTCTTACAAAAAGATGAAGTAGGAAACAAATGTGCATTTGACCTATAAATGTATACTGAGACAAAAAAGTCAAATTCTATAAATTTCTTAAAATTAAATGTCTATGCATGCCTCAAAAAGATGGCAAGAGAATTCAAATTTGAAAACTGCCAGTAACACAAAACAAAATGCTGGTTAGCAAAGTAACTAGAAAATGAGAGAATTTCCATAAATGTGGTTGATCAGATTCCATATGATCAATATGCATTTTGCAGGCACCTGGTTCTCTGAGTCCTATGCTACTTACAGAAGCAGTACTGACTTTCCTCATTAACATCTTTCCAGTCAGAACTTACTTGCTAACAAGCCAAAGTGAATACTAAGCTGAGACACAGCTTTCTCTTGTCTCATATTTCATCAGGACTTAAGAAACACACATTGTTTTTTTTTGAGGCAGGGTCTCACTCTGTCACCTCAGTTGGAGTGCAGTGACGTGATGAGGGCTCACTGCAGCCTCAATCTCCCAGGACTCAAGTGATCCTACCACTTGAGCTTCCTGCCACCACACCTGGCTAATTTTTAGTATTTTTTTATAGAGACAGCGGTCTCACTCAGGCTGGTCTAATGCCTGGGCTCAAGTGATCCTCCCACCTCAGCCACCCAAAGTGTTGGAATTATGGGTGTGAGCCAATGCACCTGGCTAGAAACACCTGTATTTTATTACACATTCTACCACTGGCCATAGGTGCACAATTTATGATAAAGCTTAATTGTCTGTCCAATAGTGTTTCATATGTTTTGCTTTATCTTCCCCATCAAAACTAAAGATTATTTTAGCACATGGTCCACATCGTGTGGGGTGGCACATGCTCTGCCCATCAAGGGACATTTGGCAATTTCTGAAGACATTTTTGGTTGTCACAACAGGGGAGATGCTACTAGCATACAGTGGGGAGTTGCCATGGATGCTGCTAAGCATCATACAATGCACAAGACAGTTTCCTACAACAAAGAAGTATCCTGCCCTAGTACCAAGATGGAGGAACCCTGTTTTAGCAATATGTAAACAGTAATTAAGTCCACAAAAACTGTGGCCAACTTATTACACATGATATTATTACACATGATAATTTTTAGAAATAGAATTATTAAAGTTATGATCACAGTCCCTTTAAAATATCTTAAAACCTATCACCATATTTTTTACTTCTTAAAATCTACTCATTCCACAAAGGTCTTAATGTCAAATCCTTTATGTAGGTCTTTGAAAAGTCTCTTTGAATCACATAAAATAGAGTCTACTATAATTAAGAAGATCATAAAACAAAACCAAAAACATCTAAACTTACTGCTAAGCCCATCAACATATTTTCACCCACTGTGATCTGAATTCTTAGTCCAAACAAAGCATTCATTCCTTTGAGTTTTAGTTTATTCATTAGCTGAGTATGCACTTCATATTCCATAAATGGCAAGAGATTACTGATAGCTGTAGCATTTGCTTCTGCCTGTGCTTTCTTTTTTAAGCGACACAACCTGTAAAGGAAAATAAGTCAGTGAACATATTCTTGGTATCATCTTTAAAAATCTCCAATTTTGAAAACTTTCTAAAGGTGTGCTGAACAAAACATTTACTTGTTTCTAATGGACTTACTGAGTTACAGCAATAATCTTTTCTGTTTTTTTGTCACTGTATAAACTTGCACTAAAAATCATATTTCATAACGGGTACAAAAAAATAGAAAGAATGAATAAGACCTAGTATTTGATAGCACAACAGGGTGTCCACAGTCAATTTTAATTGTACCAGGTAAAAAATAAGTAAAAAAGTATAACGGGATTGTTTCTAACACAAAGGATAAATGCTTGAGGGAACGGAGACCCCATCTTCCATGATGTGATTATTATGCATTACATGCCTGTATCAAAGTATCTAGTGTACCCCATAAATACATACACCTATACCCACAAACATTAAATATGTTTTAAAATCGTATTTCAATAAATGAAAAAAATCTCCAAATCTCTGAAAATGAAATAATGACCAACATCACTAGACAATATCAATTAAAATCTTAGGTATTATAACTGCATGTGTTCAAAATAAATGCAAAGCAGAAGAAAAATGTTACTCGTTAAAAAAACAGAAAAGTCACTTGAGGGGTGCGATCCAAGATGGCCGACTAGGAACAGCTCAGGATTGCAGCTCCCAGTGAAAGCGCAGAGGGTGAGTGGACGCCACATTTCCAGACAGATTTTTATTGCCCACAGACTAGGAGATTCTCAGGCGGAGGAGCCCTACGGGTCGCCAGCGCGGCTCTTTTGGCCGGCGCGGCGGTTTTGCCGGCACCCCGGCGTGGCAGTTCTCCGTCCAAAATACACTAGTCTGGGTCTCCCTTCTAGCTGGCAAGTGGAGCTTCGGGAAGGCAGAATCGCCCATTCATCCGATTAAAAAGGGGTCTGAAACAGGGAGCCAGGCCAGGAGATTACCGGGCAAAAAAGCACCACGAATAT